>JARSSU010007582.1:0-59209 GCA_029619165.1 Eurosta solidaginis
CCTAGAATGTGTTTATACAATATGGATATCAAATGAAAGCTGTTGATGAGTGCTATAGTACAGGATAATTTTCATACAACTGGGAGGCTAGGGTCTCGAGATATAGCCCAAAACGTGGACCCGGGTCCCCTAGAATGTGTTTATACAATATGGATATCAAATGAAAGCTGTTGATGAGTGCTATAGTACAGGATAATTTTCATACAACTGGGAGGCTAGGGTCTCGAGATATAGCCCAAAACGTGGACCCGGGTACCCCTAGAATGTGTTTATACAATATGGATATCAAATGAAAGCTGTTGATGAGTGCTATAGTACAGGATAATTTTCATACAACTGGGAGGCTAGGGTCTCGAGATATAGCCCAAAACGTGGACCCGGGTACCCCTAGAATGTGTTTATACAATATGGATATCAAATGAAAGCTGTTGATGAGTGCTATAGTACAGGATAATTTTCATACAACTGGGAGGCTAGGGTCTCGAGATATAGCCCAAAACGTGGACCCGGGTACCCCTAGAATGTGTTTATACAATATGGATATCAAATGAAAGCTGTTGATGAGTGCTATAGTACAGGATAATTTTCATACAACTGGGAGGCTAGGGTCTCGAGATATAGCCCAAAACGTGGACCCGGGTGCCCCTAGAATGTGTTTATACAATATGGATATCAGATGAAAGCTGTTGATGAGTGCTATAGTACAGGATAATTTTCATACAACTGGGAGGCTAGGGTCTCGAGATATAGCCCAAAACGTGGACCCGGGTACCCCTAGAATGTGTTTATACAATATGGATATCAAATGAAAGCTGTTGATGAGTGCTATAGTACAGGATAATTTTCATACAACTGGGAGGCTAGGGTCTCGAGATATAGCCCAAAACGTGGACCCGGGTACCCCTAGAATGTGTTTATACAATATGGATATCAAATGAAAGCTGTTGATGAGTGCTATAGTACAGGATAATTTTCATACAACTGGGAGGCTAGGGTCTCGAGATATAGCCCAAAACGTGGACCCGGGTACCCCTAGAATGTGTTTATACAATATGGATATCAAATGAAAGCTGTTGATGAGTGCTATAGTACAGGATAATTTTCATACAACTGGGAGGCTAGGGTCTCGAGATATAGCCCAAAACGTGGACCCGGGTGCCCCTAGAATGTGTTTATACAATATGGATATCAAATGAAAGCTGTTGATGAGTGCTATAGTACAGGATAATTTTCATACAACTGGGAGGCTAGGGTCTCGAGATATAGCCCAAAACGTGGACCCGGGTACCCCTAGAATGTGTTTATACAATATGGATATCAAATGAAAGCTGTTGATGAGTGCTATAGTACAGGATAATTTTCATACAACTGGGAGGCTAGGGTCTCGAGATATAGCCCAAAACGTGGACCCGGGTACCCCTAGAATGTGTTTATACAATATGGATATCAAATGAAAGCTGTTGATGAGTGCTATAGTACAGGATAATTTTCATACAACTGGGAGGCTAGGGTCTCGAGATATAGCCCAAAACGTGGACCCGGGTGCCCCTAGAATGTGTTTATACAATATGGATATCAAATGAAAGCTGTTGATGAGTGCTATAGTACAGGATAATTTTCATACAACTGGGAGGCTAGGGTCTCGAGATATAGCCCAAAACGTGGACCCGGGTACCCCTAGAATGTGTTTATACAATATGGATATCAAATGAAAGCTGTTGATGAGTGCTATAGTACAGGATAATTTTCATACAACTGGGAGGCTAGGGTCTCGAGATATAGCCCAAAACGTGGACCCGGGTACCCCTAGAATGTGTTTATACAATATGGATATCAGATGAAAGCTGTTGATGAGTGCTATAGTACAGGATAATTTTCATACAACTGGGAGGCTAGGGTCTCGAGATATAGCCCAAAACGTGGACCCGGGTACCCCTAGAATGTGTTTATACAATATGGATATCAAATGAAAGCTGTTGATGAGTGCTATAGTACAGGATAATTTTCATACAACTGGGAGGCTAGGGTCTCGAGATATAGCCCAAAACGTGGACCCGGGTCCCCTAGAATGTGTTTATACAATATGGATATCAAATGAAAGCTGTTGATGAGTGCTATAGTACAGGATAATTTTCATACAACTGGGAGGCTAGGGTCTCGAGATATAGCCCAAAACGTGGACCCGGGTACCCCTAGAATGTGTTTATACAATATGGATATCAAATGAAAGCTGTTGATGAGTGCTATAGTACAGGATAATTTTCATACAACTGGGAGGCTAGGGTCTCGAGATATAGCCCAAAACGTGGACCCGGGTGCCCCTAGAATGTGTTTATACAATATGGATATCAAATGAAAGCTGTTGATGAGTGCTATAGTACAGGATAATTTTCATACAACTGGGAGGCTAGGGTCTCGAGATATAGCCCAAAACGTGGACCCGGGTGCCCCTAGAATGTGTTTATACAATATGGATATCAAATGAAAGCTGTTGATGAGTGCTATAGTACAGGATAATTTTCATACAACTGGGAGGCTAGGGTCTCGAGATATAGCCCAAAACGTGGACCCGGGTACCCCTAGAATGTGTTTATACAATATGGATATCAAATGAAAGCTGTTGATGAGTGCTATAGTACAGGATAATTTTCATACAACTGGGAGGCTAGGGTCTCGAGATATAGCCCAAAACGTGGACCCGGGTGCCCCTAGAATGTGTTTATACAATATGGATATCAAATGAAAGCTGTTGATGAGTGCTATAGTACAGGATAATTTTCATACAACTGGGAGGCTAGGGTCTCGAGATATAGCCCAAAACGTGGACCCGGGTACCCCTAGAATGTGTTTATACAATATGGATATCAAATGAAAGCTGTTGATGAGTGCTATAGTACAGGATAATTTTCATACAACTGGGAGGCTAGGGTCTCGAGATATAGCCCAAAACGTGGACCCGGGTACCCCTAGAATGTGTTTATACAATATGGATATCAAATGAAAGCTGTTGATGAGTGCTATAGTACAGGATAATTTTCATACAACTGGGAGGCTAGGGTCTCGAGATATAGCCCAAAACGTGGACCCGGGTGCCCCTAGAATGTGTTTATACAATATGGATATCAAATGAAAGCTGTTGATGAGTGCTATAGTACAGGATAATTTTCATACAACTGGGAGGCTAGGGTCTCGAGATATAGCCCAAAACGTGGACCCGGGTACCCCTAGAATGTGTTTATACAATATGGATATCAAATGAAAGCTGTTGATGAGTGCTATAGTACAGGATAATTTTCATACAACTGGGAGGCTAGGGTCTCGAGATATAGCCCAAAACGTGGACCCGGGTACCCCTAGAATGTGTTTATACAATATGGATATCAAATGAAAGCTGTTGATGAGTGCTATAGTACAGGATAATTTTCATACAACTGGGAGGCTAGGGTCTCGAGATATAGCCCAAAACGTGGACCCGGGTGCCCCTAGAATGTGTTTATACAATATGGATATCAAATGAAAGCTGTTGATGAGTGCTATAGTACAGGATAATTTTCATACAACTGGGAGGCTAGGGTCTCGAGATATAGCCCAAAACGTGGACCCGGGTACCCCTAGAATGTGTTTATACAATATGGATATCAAATGAAAGCTGTTGATGAGTGCTATAGTACAGGATAATTTTCATACAACTGGGAGGCTAGGGTCTCGAGATATAGCCCAAAACGTGGACCCGGGTACCCCTAGAATGTGTTTATACAATATGGATATCAAATGAAAGCTGTTGATGAGTGCTATAGTACAGGATAATTTTCATACAACTGGGAGGCTAGGGTCTCGAGATATAGCCCAAAACGTGGACCCGGGTACCCCTAGAATGTGTTTATACAATATGGATATCAAATGAAAGCTGTTGATGAGTGCTATAGTACAGGATAATTTTCATACAACTGGGAGGCTAGGGTCTCGAGATATAGCCCAAAACGTGGACCCGGGTGCCCCTAGAATGTGTTTATACAATATGGATATCAAATGAAAGCTGTTGATGAGTGCTATAGTACAGGATAATTTTCATACAACTGGGAGGCTAGGGTCTCGAGATATAGCCCAAAACGTGGACCCGGGTACCCCTAGAATGTGTTTATACAATATGGATATCAAATGAAAGCTGTTGATGAGTGCTATAGTACAGGATAATTTTCATACAACTGGGAGGCTAGGGTCTCGAGATATAGCCCAAAACGTGGACCCGGGTACCCCTAGAATGTGTTTATACAATATGGATATCAAATGAAAGCTGTTGATGAGTGCTATAGTACAGGATAATTTTCATACAACTGGGAGGCTAGGGTCTCGAGATATAGCCCAAAACGTGGACCCGGGTGCCCCTAGAATGTGTTTATACAATATGGATATCAATGAAAGCTGTTGATGAGTGCTATAGTACAGGATAATTTTCATACAACTGGGAGGCTAGGGTCTCGAGATATAGCCCAAAACGTGGACCCGGGTACCCCTAGAATGTGTTTATACAATATGGATATCAAATGAAAGCTGTTGATGAGTGCTATAGTACAGGATAATTTTCATACAACTGGGAGGGCTAGGGTCTCGAGATATAGCCCAAAACGTGGACCCGGGTACCCCTAGAATGTGTTTATACAATATGGATATCAAATGAAAGCTGTTGATGAGTGCTATAGTACAGGATAATTTTCATACAACTGGGAGGCTAGGGTCTCGAGATATAGCCCAAAACGTGGACCCGGGTACCCCTAGAATGTGTTTATACAATATGGATATCAAATGAAAGCTGTTGATGAGTGCTATAGTACAGGATAATTTTCATACAACTGGGAGGCTAGGGTCTCGAGATATAGCCCAAAACGTGGACCCGGGTGCCCCTAGAATGTGTTTATACAATATGGATATCAGATGAAAGCTGTTGATGAGTGCTATAGTACAGGATAATTTTCATACAACTGGGAGGCTAGGGTCTCGAGATATAGCCCAAAACGTGGACCCGGGTACCCCTAGAATGTGTTTATACAATATGGATATCAAATGAAAGCTGTTGATGAGTGCTATAGTACAGGATAATTTTCATACAACTGGGAGGCTAGGGTCTCGAGATATAGCCCAAAACGTGGACCCGGGTACCCCTAGAATGTGTTTATACAATATGGATATCAAATGAAAGCTGTTGATGAGTGCTATAGTACAGGATAATTTTCATACAACTGGGAGGCTAGGGTCTCGAGATATAGCCCAAAACGTGGACCCGGGTACCCCTAGAATGTGTTTATACAATATGGATATCAAATGAAAGCTGTTGATGAGTGCTATAGTACAGGATAATTTTCATACAACTGGGAGGCTAGGGTCTCGAGATATAGCCCAAAACGTGGACCCGGGTACCCCTAGAATGTGTTTATACAATATGGATATCAAATGAAAGCTGTTGATGAGTGCTATAGTACAGGATAATTTTCATACAACTGGGAGGCTAGGGTCTCGAGATATAGCCCAAAACGTGGACCCGGGTGCCCCTAGAATGTGTTTATACAATATGGATATCAAATGAAAGCTGTTGATGAGTGCTATAGTACAGGATAATTTTCATACAACTGGGAGGCTAGGGTCTCGAGATATAGCCCAAAACGTGGACCCGGGTGCCCCTAGAATGTGTTTATACAATATGGATATCAAATGAAAGCTGTTGATGAGTGCTATAGTACAGGATAATTTTCATACAACTGGGAGGCTAGGGTCTCGAGATATAGCCCAAAACGTGGACCCGGGTGCCCCTAGAATGTGTTTATACAATATGGATATCAAATGAAAGCTGTTGATGAGTGCTATAGTACAGGATAATTTTCATACAACTGGGAGGCTAGGGTCTCGAGATATAGCCCAAAACGTGGACCCGGGTACCCCTAGAATGTGTTTATACAATATGGATATCAAATGAAAGCTGTTGATGAGTGCTATAGTACAGGATAATTTTCATACAACTGGGAGGCTAGGGTCTCGAGATATAGCCCAAAACGTGGACCCGGGTACCCCTAGAATGTGTTTATACAATATGGATATCAAATGAAAGCTGTTGATGAGTGCTATAGTACAGGATAATTTTCATACAACTGGGAGGCTAGGGTCTCGAGATATAGCCCAAAACGTGGACCCGGGTGCCCCTAGAATGTGTTTATACAATATGGATATCAGATGAAAGCTGTTGATGAGTGCTATAGTACAGGATAATTTTCATACAACTGGGAGGCTAGGGTCTCGAGATATAGCCCAAAACGTGGACCCGGGTACCCCTAGAATGTGTTTATACAATATGGATATCAGATGAAAGCTGTTGATGAGTGCTATAGTACAGGATAATTTTCATACAACTGGGAGGCTAGGGTCTCGAGATATAGCCCAAAACGTGGACCCGGGTACCCCTAGAATGTGTTTATACAATATGGATATCAAATGAAAGCTGTTGATGAGTGCTATAGTACAGGATAATTTTCATACAACTGGGAGGCTAGGGTCTCGAGATATAGCCCAAAACGTGGACCCGGGTCCCCTAGAATGTGTTTATACAATATGGATATCAAATGAAAGCTGTTGATGAGTGCTATAGTACAGGATAATTTTCATACAACTGGGAGGCTAGGGTCTCGAGATATAGCCCAAAACGTGGACCCGGGTACCCCTAGAATGTGTGTGTATTTTGGATATCAAATGGAAGCTGTTGCTGAGAGCTTTTAAGTAATTTTCATTCTGATATTCGATTTAGTCGCATCAACCTGTCAAAACTGATAAATATGCATGCGAATCCAAAATAAAGACATGAATTAATAATACCCACATACCTATTTACATACGTTGTATTCGATTTGCCTGAAATTTGGTATATAAATATGCCTATATTAGTATTTACGATGCTTTCTTCCGGGAAGTAGACCAGAGACGGACTGGGACTGAGACTGAGACTCGGAGTGGGACTGGGACTGAGACTCGGAATGGAAAATACATACCACCCTTTGGGACTGGCAATAACATATGAAGAAAAATGAGAAAAACTTGAGAGAAGAGAAAAGAGAGAAGGAGACTGAGAAAGAGATAATATGAGACGAAGATGGAGATAGATGAAGCGAAAAATACGGAGGGAGGAGTGAATACAAAGATTAGGAAAAAGTGTAGAGGGGCGAGGGCAAAGTTAGACGGAAAAAGGTTATTAAAATGTGGCAGATATACCAAATTTAGGGCAGAACAACGCCGGCAGACGTCTGCTAGTAATAATAAAAAATAGGAATACATTAAATGACCTATATCGGCTAATATTGCCTTGCCTGTGTTGTTAATGTACATATACCTACATATCTATGCAGCTATGTATATGGAAATTCAATGGTACAAAATACATACTAATTAGGGTAGTATAAGAGAATGTTATACATTACTTGAATCCGAAGGTACATTGTTAGTTACAGAACATCCTCCGGGCCGGTAGAGGATATATGTCCTACAGAAAAACGGGAGTTTGGTTACCGGTCGTACGTACTCTCCCTTTGCGGTCTTTATTTTAACTACGCTAACCTTGCCATCAGGGCTTTGAAAGATCTTCACAACCTCTTCTGCCGTTGTTGCAGACTAGTGAGATACTCGCTGCCATCCGTCCCAGAAAAATTGCGCGATATGTTTTACCTTTTCCCATTGCTTTAATGGCTGCATATTTGCAGGCTTACCTACGGTAAGCTCTGCCCGTGAAGTAAATGGCTGTCCTATCAAAAGGCAGGAGTGAGCGCATAAATTTCTCCATCAGTGATAGGGCACAGTGGTCGGGAATCCAGCAGCGCTTTATTCGAGTCAAAAGCATGTAAAATTGTTCGCACTTTAAAGTTGTTTCGCCAATTACTCGTTTTAAATGCGTTTTTACAGGTTTTACACTGCTTTCCCAAAGCCCACCGAAATGCGATGATGAGGGTTTTACGGTGAGGGGAGTTTACGTTTGGCCCCAACAAAATTTGTTGCATTATAACGGGACCTGACCTTCCAATATATGAATTATTTTCTAAAATAAACAGCTTTCTCTCAAGTCTCTCTAGTTTCTTCACCTCGCTCAACCTGGCGTTATCACCGACAAAATCCACAGCCACTGTTTACGACGTGCAAGGAACAGATGATGGAAAGATTAGACGTTCACGTTGATGGTGTTATGCTACCGACTGTTAGTCACGCAAAGATCGTAGGAGTAACGTTCGATAATACTCTCGACTTTAAGGCGCGTGCCACAGAAATTGTATCTAAAGTAGAAAACCGCAACAAAATCCTTAATTCGCTTGCCTGCAGCACATGGAGAAAAGATGAAGAAACGTTTTTAGTCACGTAAAAAACAATTGGCTGGCCGCTTATGTGCTACGCGTCACCAGTTTCATCGTCTGGTCTTAAAAACACATACTGGAAAGGTTGCACGCCTGTCGAAATGGTGCAATCGAAACTGTCACGGTATGTCTCCTTGGAGCGCAACATTAAAGAGCACAACGAAATGTTGAGCAGGCAGTTTTTGCTAAACTGTCACAATCAGGACACCCTAGCAAACGACTGCTTGATCTAGCTATAGTGTTAACTATTTTGTTATATACTTTGTACTTTAATTTTTAAATTATTTTTAATTGAGTTATCTTTTGAAGATGGCAATTTTTGAATTACTTCAAAAAGAAAATTTTTGTTTATAGATATGTATTTAAAACTTCAAATGAATAAAAATACAAGTTGTTCTTGAGATTGTACAAAATAAACTTTAACGTTTTTTTAAACAAAGTATTTCAAAAATTTTAATCTTCAAAATATAACTCAATTAAAATATTATTTAAAAATCAAAGTACAAAGTATATAACAAAATAGTTAACACTATAATATATATAAAAGATAACTCAATTAAAAATGATTTAAAAATTAAAGTACAAAGTATATAACAAAATAGTTAACACTATAATATAGTGCAATCCACGAATCTAACTTACGTAAGAAAGAAACCGATTACTCACAGCTGGCAAATTAAGAAACTTCGAAACTTGCGTATGAGCTATAACACCCACTTTTTATAGCGGCAAATAGTTTACGCCAAGCCTCTGGGCAGTTATCGTTAGTCGCACGTTAATGTCCAATTAAATCATATGTTGCTTCCGTCAGGTAATTCTTTAGTAACCGAAACTTTTGACACGATGAGTACACAGAGTTATTGTGAATCGGAGCGACGCATGAATCATGAAAAGATTTCCACTCAGAGAACGATTTGATTTTCAATTTCGGTACGAACCTTAAGTTTAACCCAGGCACTTGCTTGGCCAAATTAAAACTTCGGTTTGCGATCAGAAAATATCGGCAACCGAACAGTCTCCACGAGAAGACTCAGGGCATGGTGGAACTCCAGGTGAAGTAAATAAAAAAAGACAGAAGGTGTACGCTAACTGAAACGGTAGTGATGTATTTTCAACTGTCAGAAGAGGGTAAAATTTTTAGCCGATTTGAAAATATAGGAGTAGAAAAATAAATACCTTACTACGAAAACCAATACAGAAATTGGTTTTTTCAGTATATCAGTGCCACCTAACGCCAATGCAAAAGGGATACACAGGACCAGTGCGAGTTTACATGACTCTTGCCATCGAAAAAAAAATATAAAAAACTTAAACTGTGATGTGCAGCAAAATTCAATGAATGCGTCTAAAGTCAACTGACTTCAACTTCAACTGCAGTTGAAACTTTCATCGAAAAACCGGACAAAAAATGGAGAGGTGTTATCCATTATTTAATTGAACTGTAGTAATTCTGCGCATTTCAATGGGCTTCGGGTTTGATGAAAAGTTTTACAGTCCCACTTGGAAGTGATCATAATACTTTTAAATGTGTTTCTATCCCTAAAAATGCATTGATATTTCCATCTGCTCTGTTGATTTGTCGTTGAGAGTCGGAAGTAAAACATATGTCCTTCTAATATATTATACAAACTTAATCAGAAAATCCCCCAAAAACTCCTGACAGTTGAATTTATGATGTACAACTAATGTTACCAAGTTATTATTTACTAAAATATGTCAAGGGATATACTAACCCCGCGGCAGTCGGCCTACAACCAGAAGATGCTGAACTGATCGAGCCGGATTCATATATTCTAAATTACAATCCATAACTGTAACCTTCCTTTTATCATAGTGGTATGATTTTTAGGGCAAAACAACAACGGTGAGTTAGAATTTTTTGTAATTATATTTAGAATTCCATTGTTTAAGCGAAGTTTTTACATGAGTTAGGTGTAATACGACTGTTTTGGTTTTCTTGTTGTAGGAATGAAAACAACATTCATCGAAAGTCTTCACTAGCGCTACACAGGTGATCCTTAGTTGGATATGACATGAATACAAATAGCTTGTTTTAACAAAGACCTGTTTAAATTTTTTTTGGAACAAATTAAACATATGTACATACATATATGGACGCAATAGTTTAGCACGGCCTTACTTATGGAAGGCAACACCAAAAATACCCAAATGATGAATCTCTCTAATTGAATCCAGTAAAGGTCCATCGATATTCACCTACTAGTTTATGCGAAAAAAAAGTACTAAAACTCATATGTATTTCACTCCTTAAATATGCAAAAACCATTTTTTCGGGGACAACATTGATGAAAATTTTCAGATAGCCGAATGACAGAACAAAGAAGAATTTAGAGCGAGGAAATTGACGGCTTACTGCACCTGGTTATTCCACCATGATCCAGGGGGTAGATTCAGTAACTATGAGTTCTAAAATGTACACTTTTTCTTCGTATATTTTGTATGAAAGAATAAAATAATTAAAAAAAAATTTTAAGTTAAACGGTTTTATTGAGAACAATACTTACATTAAGTAGTAATAATACTAAAATAATTAGGTAGGTCCTAAACTAGTCATCGCCAGGGCCGTAGAGAGAAAATCCGTGCCCGAGACTAAAAAATTTACGGGCCCCCTATAAAAAATCCACTAATACATTTGACTAACTTGAATTAATGACGTCTCATTCATGAATCATTATTGATGGATTACATCAAAAAAATTTTTTGCCACATCAACTAAATGATTTTTAGACTAAGAGCTGACAATAAAATTAACACAGAATATTTACTATTTATACTATTTTATTGTAACGTAGAAATAAAATTCCCTTTTAACAGCCACATATTGTTTCAAATAATCTTTTCTAGTTATTTGGTAACATTTTAATACATTTCTCATAAATTTATGTTTATAGTAACGTAGAAATAAAATTCCCTTTTAACAGCCATATATTGTTTCAAATAATCTTTTCTAGTTATTTGGTAACATTTAACACATTTGTGATAAATTTAATAATGATTATAAATTTTAATTATTCCTTATAGCAAGTTCGGATTTCAAAGAGTGGCTTTACTTGCTTTTTTCGCTGCAAAATTTTTATAATAATATCAAAATTTAACTGTCTTGCCAAAACGGATTCAACACAAAGCGTGTCAAGTCCTGAAACTCGCTCTTGAGATGAACACGATCTATGAAAGTTTTCGATTATTGAAAGGACGCTGAAGAAACGTTCTGCACTAGCTACAGCGACAGAAATAGTGCAAAAGAAACACAAATGTTGGGGAAAATCGTATACAGATTTTGAACATATGTAGATGGCATTTAACAATTCCAATGGTGGCACACCTTTATCAAAATTTGCTTCGTAAATGTGTTTCAAGTGAATTATTTCGCATTCTAAGCTTTGAGAAATGTCCTACTTGTATTTTTCAGCAAATTTTGCTGCGCTCGCCCGAACCGTAGTTTCATTTTTATCTTCAAATTGCCACAAAAAGGAAAACCTATCGCTCAAATTTCTCATAGCTTCAGTAATCCCAGTGATTACCGAATCAACGATCAAATCAGACTCTGAATCATCCGTAATTATCTCACTTAAATTATCTTCAGAACGTATTTTGGGTTTTCTCTTTCGAATGTCCGGAAACTTTGGCGAGATGTTCAATTGAATATCAACTGTTTTGCATTCGTTTAGAATTGTTTCCCATTGGTTCCTGATAAACTTCAAATCAGCTAATAAGGTATCTAGATGTCGGACCTCAACATCTATGGTGGCGTCTCTAGCTTGGAGGACCACGTTTCTTTCATTAATGGTGGTCAGTATTTTCAACCAAACTGAGGATAGCAAGATACATTCGAACTTGTTGATGTAATTGAGAATGCCGGTAACATCGCCATATGCTTGCGCAGTCAAATTTGTCTTTTGGCTGAAAGACTATGAAGAGAGCTCGGTACATTTTTTTTGAGGAAGTCCTATCATTGTGGAGTGCTGCTGAAAATAGTAAAACATTTTTGTACAACTCCGAAGAAAGTAATTGCAGCCGTACAACATTCTGCACCATCAACACCACATAAATTGAGACTGTGGGTTTTACAAGGCGAATAATCAGCATTCGACTTTTTGTCGAGAATGTGACGTAGTGCTCCGTTGTAAGCTCCTTTCATATTGGCGCCGTTATCGTACCCTTGTGCACGAAAATCTTCAATCAAGTATGGCAAATTAGATCAGCGATTTTCTGACCAGTTTTTGGGTTACAATTTACGAAAGCCAAACACCGTTCTTGAATTGTAAAATTTGTTGCTTTCGAATTTAAATGGAGTTAGCCCAAAATGATCGTAGTCAACGTGACTAGCATCAGGCGTAGCATCAACGATAATGGCAAAATACTTGGCTTTCTTGCCTTGATCTAATATAGTTTCCCTCACGTGCTTTGCAAAATTTCTATAAACTCGTTCTGAATGTCTGGGGAAGGTAGTGAACTTGTAAACGTTTGTGCTGCTGTTGTGAAATCCTAACTTTCTCCAAATGATCTCTAAGTATCGGATCATATTGGCTTATAAGATCGTAGATGCCCAAAAAATTTCCATCGTCTCGTTCACGAAGATATATACTTTCGCCTTTGAAAGCTAGGCCTGTTTCACCCAAAAATAAAATAGTGCCCAAAATTCTATATAAAACTTATTTCCACTTTTGAGTTTCAGTGATTAGCTGGTCATTGATAAGTGTATCAATTGTAGCCTCCTTTTGAATTAGATTTTGCAAAGATCGCCATTGAATATAACATTTAATGTGATCTTGAGTATTTTCGTATGATGGCAGTTTACCGTATAGCTTCTTCCATACCTGGAATTTCGAATATCCGCATAACAAATTTTAGGTCGATTTAAAGTATTGGTGCTTAACAGACGACATGGTAGGCAATAAAAAGCATTGCTTCTTGCACTCCACACCAACCAGTCAGGCTCCAATTTCTCTCCATTTGGCAAGATTCTGATTAACAACGAGGTAGGAAATGCCTCGTCATGACAATCACGTGGAAAAATAAGAGGCCACTTTGATGACCTCGACGAATTATTTCGTTGACTTCTTCAGATCGCAAAAACTCATTATTGGCGGTACGGATATCGAAGTCTTTTAAATAATCTGGACTTTGATATAGAGTTGGTGGTATTTTTGGAAGACTTTTTTAAGATGAACCTTCATCAGTGTCACCACGAAAACTTCACGATTTCGGATTCATGTAAACATACATTTTTGTTTGATGTTTTTATTGTCTCCTCACACCCAGGCAAAAAATTATTATCAATATTCGTTGCTTTTGAAATTCGACTTAAAATTTGCACTTGGAACAAATAAAGACTCTCCTGAATTAAAAAAAATGTCTTAGTATCTCTAAATCGCGGGCCCCTTGAGAAACACATTTTTGTTTGATGTTTTTATTGTCTCCTCAGGCCAAGGCAAAAAATCATTATCAATATTCGCTGCTTTTGAAATTCGGCTTAAAATTTGCACATGGAACAACTAAAGACTCTCCTGAATTTAAAAAAATTTCTTAGTACCTCTAAATTGCGGGCCCCCTGAGAAACATATTTTTGTTTGATGTTTTTATTTTCTCCTCAGGCCCAGACAAAAAGTCATTATCAATATTCGTTGCTTTTGAAATTCGGCTTAAAATTTGCTCATGGAACAACTAAAGACTTTCCTGAATTAAAAAAATGTCTTTGTACATCTAAATCGCGGGCCCCCTGAGAAACATATTTTTGTTTGATGTGTTTTATTGTCTCCTCAGGCCCAGGCAAAAAATCATTATCAATATTCGTTACTTTTGAAATTCGGCTTAAAAGTTGCACATGGAACAACTAAAGACTCTCCTGAATTAAAAAAATGTCTTAGTACCTCTAAATCGCGGGCCCCTTAAAAACACATTTTTGTTTGATGTTTTTACTGTCTCCTAAGGACAAGGCAAAAAATCATTATCAATATTCGTTGCTTTTGAAATTCGGCTTAAAATTTCTTAGTACTTCTAAATCGTGGGCCCCTTGAGAAACATATTTTTGTTTGATGTTTTTATTGTCTCCTCAGGCCAAGGCAAAAAATCTTTATCAATATTCGTTGCTTTTGAAATTCGGCTTAAAATTTGCACATGGAACAAGTAAAGACTCTCCTGAGTTAAAAAAAAATGTCTTAGTGCCTCTAAATCGCGGCCCCCCTGAGAAACATATTTTTGTTTGATATTTTTATTGTCTCCTCAGGCCCAGGCAAAAAATCATTATCAATATTCGTTACTTTTGAAATTCGGCTTAAAATTTGCACATGGAACAACTAAAGACTCTCCTGAATTAAAAAAAATGTCTTAGTACCTCTAAATTGCGGGCCCCCTGAGAAAAATATTTTTGTTTGATGTTTTTATTGTCTCCTCAGGCCCAGGCAAAAAATCATTATCAATATTCGTTACTTTTGAAATTCGGCTTAAAATTTGTACATGGAATAACTAAAGACCCTCCTGAATTAAAAAAATGTCTTAGTACCTCTAAATCGCGGGCCCCTTGAGAAACACATTTTTGTTTGATGTTTTTATTGTCTCCTCAGGCCAAATCAAAAAATCATTATCAACATTCGATGCTTTTGAAATTCGGCTTAAAATTTCTTAGTACTTCTAAATCGCGGACCCTTGAGAAACATATTTTTGTTTGATGTTTTTATTGTCTCCTCAGGCCAAGGCAAAAAATCATTATCAATATTCGTTGCTTTTGAAATTCGGCTTAAAATTTTCACATGGAACAACTAAAGACTCTCCTGAATTAAAAAAATTTCTAAGTACGTCTAAATCGCGGGCCCCTTGAGAAACATTTTTTTTGTTTGATGTGCACATGGATCAACTAAGAAGACTCTCCTGAATTGAAAAAAATGTCTTAGTACCTCTAAATCGCGGGCCCCCTGAGAAACATATTTTTGTTTGATGTTTTTATTGTCTTCTCAGGCCCAGACAAAAAATCATTATCAATATTCGTTGCTTTTGAAATTCGGCTTAAAATTTGCACATGGAACAACTAAAAAGACTCTCCTGAATTAACAAAATGTCTTACTACCTCTAAATCGCGGGCCACCTGAGAAACATATTTTTGTTTGATTTTTTATTGTCTCCTCAGGCCCAGACAAAAAATCATTATCAATAATCGTTGCTTTTGAAATTCTGCTTAAAGTTTGCACATGGAACAACTAAAGACTCTCCTGAATTAAAGAAAAATGTCCTAGTACCTCTAAATCGCGGGCCACCTGAGAAAAATATTTTGTTTGATGTTTTTATTGTCTCCTCAGGCCCAGACAAAAAATCATTATCAATATTCGTTGCTTTTGAAATTCGGCTTAAAATTTGCACATGGAACAACTAAAGACTGTCCAGAATAAAAAAAAATGTCCTAGTAACTCTAAATCGCGGGCGCCCCTGAGAAATATATTTTTGTTTGATGTTTTTATTGTCTCCTCAGGCCCAGACAAAAAATCATTATCAATAATCGTTGCTTTTGAAATTCGGCTTACAATTTTCACATGGAACAACTAAAGACTCTCCTGGATTAAAAAAATGTCTAGTACCTCTAAATCGTGGGCCCCCTGAGAAACACATTTTTGTTTAAAATTTTTATTGTCTCCGCAGTCCCAGACAAAAAATCATAATCAATATTCGTTGCTTTTGAAATTCTGCTTAAAGTTTGCACATGGAACAACTAAAGACTCTCCTGAATTAAAAAAAAATGTCCTAGTACCTCTAAATCGCGGGCCACCTGAGAAAAATATTTTTGTTTGATGTTTTTATTGTCTCCTCAGGCCCAGACAAAAAATCATTATCAATATTCGTTGCTTTTGAAATTCGGCTTAAAATTTGCACATGGAACAACTAAAGACTGTCCAGAATAAAAAAAAATGTCCTAGTAACTCTAAATCGCGGGCGCCCTGAGAAATATATTTTTGTTTGATGTTTTTATTGTCTCCTCAGGCCCAGACAAAAAATCATTATCAATATTCGTTGCTTTTGAAATTCGGCTTAAAATTTGCACATGGAACAACTAAAGACTCTCCTGAATTAAAAAAATGTGTTAGTACCCCTAAATCGCTGGCCCCTGAGAAACACCGGGCCCGGGGGGAATCCCCCCATTATTACTACTTAATGTAAATATTGTTTTCAATAAAACCGTTTAAATAAAAATTTTTTTTTAATTATTTTGTTTTCTACCTTTTAGTATTATTATGTATACCGCATGCGCAACCTAGCAGCGCTTTTTTTCATAGGTCGCTTTCTATTCTTGGATGTATTATGTGTTCCAAATATGAGCGAAATCGGACCACAAATACGATTTTTGTGAATATTCGGATTCCTGCGCCACCTAGCGGCGATTTTTTTTCATAGGTTGCTTTCTATTCTTGCATGTATTATGTTTTCCAAATATGAGCCAAATCGGACCACAAATAGAATTTTGTGAATATCTCGATCCTTGAGCCACCTAGCGGCAATTTTTTTCATACGTCGCTTTTATCATGTAGTATTATGTTTTCCAAATATGAGTCAATTCGGACGACAAAAACGATTTTTGTGAATATCTCGATCCAAGCGCCACCTAGCGGCGATTTTTTTTATAGGTCGCTTTCTATTCTTGTATGTATTATGTGTTTCAAATATGAGCGAAATCGGACCACAAATACGATTTTTGTGAATACCTCGGTCCTTGCGCCACCTATCGGCGATTTTTTCTTATTATTGCATTGTCGTCGGGTTGGGAACTATATTCCAAGTTTCAAGCTTGTACTTAAATTTTAATTACAAATTCGCGCTGGCCGTGCAGTCTGTCAAGTCAACCTAAATAAAATCGTTTAAAAATGTACATTTCAAATCTCACACTCAGCGCAACATTTCTATTACGAAGCGAAAGTTCGTTTCGCCACAGAGACTAATCGCTACTGTGTTTGCACTGTGTTAAACAATGACATCATACCATTGGACAACTGCTTTCGCTTTCCTGTTTAAAAACGGATTGTTGGAACCACGAGAGAAAAACTCCTATATTTTCAAGTGATATATAGCTTGGAAGAAAAAACTTAAGCATTATCTGGTGGGCATACGTTGAAATAAGAGGCGATTTGTTGGTTATTTTATATTAGGGTTCGTCTATTTTAGAGCCTTCGGAGAACGATTTTCCACTTTATACATTATTACAAGTGAGTCCACAATTGCACAGTTAGTAATTATTTATCGTTATTAAATTATATTTTGCAGCAAATCCAATATTTCTTGTTTTGCTTTGCTTTGATAGTTAAAAGCAGTGTTGTGAAGCTTATGAAAAATTAATATAAGACACTTGAAAGATATTTACAAGCTAGCTTGCAAAAGATCACAGCTATTGTTAGTTATAGGACAATAATTGACCTAACTTTAAATTTTTTTTCTCAAAGAACTAAATTTGTCATACAGTCGAATAAAACAAGATATATAAGCTTGTATACATACTTGCGTTTATTATAGGAAACTTTGCAATTTGCAAATCTCATCTGCTTGTTATCCCGGGTAAATGTTTTGGGTTCCAAACTATTTACATTCCCTGGGTAATAATAAATAATAATACAAGTGGCCGCGTCTCCACGCGTCCTAAGATTTAAAAGCATAAACATCCGGACACCGGCATTTCTATATTAGATGATACCGAAACGTTAATTTCGATTTTTCTTCTATCTTTTTTAACTTTACTCTTCGCTTTTATTGTTTTCGCCCTCATGTTATTACGGTGATTAAGATTTAAACACAATACTGAACAGAAATTTAAAAAATTAAGGCCCCACTTGCAGGACGGCAAGTTATCTTTTTAACATAGTTAATTTAAAAAAAGGGTCAAAAATATAAGAGATTTACCCTTAAACTGCAGATTAATGTTATCAAATATTTAAAAGAAATGAACAAACAACTTTTCGAAATCGTTTGCCATTTTAGTCAACGTTTTCAACTAACTATTCGTTCGTATGTCAATGTTGGTACAAAGATGTACGTTTAGGATCGTATTTAAATTAGGGCAGTAATACATTAATGTCTGATTGTAATACAAAATTTGGCAATTAATTTAGACTTTTTACATTTGTTAAACAGGAAAACCATTTAAAATTCAATTAAAAGCAGTTTGTTTTGAATATTGAGTCAGGTGCGAGTCAGCAATGACTTTTCTTACAACAACGAAATACATATCCCGAACCCAATTTTTTATTTGTTTAAAAAACAAAATATGGCTTTCGAATCAAAAAATGGTCTTATCCATGATACAAAAAAGAAGGTAGTTCCACTCAAAATTTTTGACGTATTTGGGGATTTTTGAAGTTTCATAATGTTTGTTGTTTCGTCAGAAGCGTTGCCATACCGTAACTGTTTAAGGCGAAATTGTAGTTTTTCGAGATAGAAATTTCCTTTAGGATGAAAAACGCAATGGTCATCTCTGACAATAATAATATGCTTTAGCACGATTATGTGCATATATATCAAATACAGTAAAACATGCAATTTTATTGGAATATAGTGGATAATGACTCATACATTGGTTAACGACTCATATCTTTATGGAAGCTTGATCCCTAGACAGAAAAAATACAGGAAAAATCCTATTGTTCTAGCATGGCCCTATTATCGGTGGACATTTCTCAAGGCATGTTGAGAAAAAGTGTAACTCCAAAGTCCATACATCTATGTCAATGCTAAAAGGGCACAGAATGTGTATAGGTGGGGCTTCCCCAAAGTGACCCCTAGTACAATGCGCAAAAACACTCTCATAACTAGTGGCTAACCTGCACAGCTACAGGGTAATGTTCTCCCTAAAAGATGGTTTAACGATTCCCTCCTAAAGCGCAACGCTTGAATTATACAATAAATAAAAAAATAAAAATTTTGGACTTGCAGCCAATTTATGAAGAAATTGCGGTGTTCGGTTTGCTCTTTTGAGCAAGCAATTGACAAACGTGTATGTTTTGCAAAAATGTTCTGAGCAAACGTACGGTCACTTAAAAGGCAAAAAAATCCCTTGCTTTGCATACTTGGATCCATGTTTCTCCCACCAAAACAATTTTCGGGAGCTCGAAAAACTTATTAAAAACATTCTTTTCTAGGCTGATATTTCGTAGTAAAATATTTCCAAGGCATGGGCTAATTTTTTCTTTTTTGTTTAAAATAACTATGAAAGTAATTTATCGTATTCGTTAATATGAAATCCATCAAAATTAGAAAAATTCTTAACATTTTTCAATCTGGTAGCTTGTGTTTTTTGTGATATTGTCATTGTCCCCGCAAAAGTTAAGTGGCTAACGTCACACTAAATGGAACTACCTCCATTTTTTGTATCATGATCTTATCTGTGTTCATACAGCACTTTGTATAAACAGACACAGTCCCAACAGTAGGTTTTTTGAAAATTGAAGATGCAGAATTATTGATTATATATTCCTTTAATATAAGAAATTAAAAGTATTTCGCTTATATATTAATGTAAAGGTTATCAACATAAATCTCTGAAAATCCTGTGATTTTCATTCACTAAAGTCTTCTTTCGACGACGATGTAAATAATAAATAAACAGACAAGCGTTAGTGGCGTATGCTCACGACATTGACATCATCTACCTGTACACCCGCGCCGTAGGTTAGGTTACGTTAGGAGGCGTGCGTGAGTGTTACCCACACTTCCACTCGGAGACATTTTTGTCCATTGTGAGTGCCCTCAGTAAGTACAGGGAGCGGGAAATTCGATTAGCCCCATTACTCTAGTGGTCCTCAACGAACCACTTGCTTTCCCTGATGAACCCAAGAAGAAGCGAGACGTCCACCTTCCCAAACTCTGCCAGGCTGTCGAAAAAGCGTGAGCCCAGAAATCTGAGCCTTCTTCTTTGAAGCGCCGGACATCGGCAGAGAAAGTGGTAGATCGACTCCTCTTCCTCCTCATCCTGACTGTTTCTGCAGAGGAGCTTGTTGGTATTCGCCACCGTCGGAGCATTGGTGCGATAGCACATTGACCTGTGATGACGCCCGTAAGTACCTTCACCGTAGACTTGTGCAGTTTGAGAAGAAATTGGTGCCTTGCCTATCAAGCAAGATCTAAGTCGGAACCTTTCCTAGCATCTCATCCGCGAGTTCATTCCCTTCAATGCCGCTGAGCGCAGGGACCCAGCAAAGAGAGACATTGAGATGACTTATAGAAGCCAGATAGGCTGTACAGTTCCGCACGATGTCGATGTTATCATTTTGGACTCTACTGCCCTTATGCGGCTTCGTTGTCAACAAAGAATATTACGTCGGTGTTGGAGACCGCACAATCTTGGACCAGCTTTGCCGCTCTGTCTATAGCATAGAACTCGGCTTGGAATACACCGCATGCGTCAGGAAGTTGGAATGATTGGCTTAACTGTAGATATGTTGAGTGCATCCCAACTCCCATTTTTGAGCCGTCGGTGTATATTGTGATGCCCCTGCCGTGGTCTAGACCTACTTCTCATTCCTCCCTTGAAGGATATCGTATGTTCTGAACTTGGAAGTCCAAAACCCCTGTGATGTGGTCTGTTTTGGATGTTGGGTGGTTATTAATCCGTTTAATTGGCCTTCGTCATATCGTCCAGAACCGTTGCGTGTCAGTGCTTAGCTGTTTTCCATATGTTGGATTCTCTTAGTCGTAGAGCTCCTCTAGCGGCTAATCCCTGCACGAAGATTTGTAGAGGAGTCAAGTGAAAGAGTACATTAAGCGCTCCTGAGGTGCGCTGCTCACGGCGCCTGACATTCCCCGGCATGTCAGCTTTGTATCTTCCCGATCCAATTGATTACTCTTTTTGTCTAGCGCTTCCACCAGACCCGAACTCCATATGTTAGTATCGGTTGATGACTGTGCTGTACATACCATGAATGACATGTGGTGCCAGTCTCCGGTTCCGCCCAAAAGCCCTCTTGCAGGCGTAGTATGCTGCTAGAGCTTTCTTGATCTCATCTCAACTTTCCTTCTCCAGCTTAATTTGGAACCTAGTATAATTCAAAGATATTTCGCTCCGAAGTTAGGTTTAACGTTGTTGCCGTTTAGCCTCGGTAAGTTAAAGGAGGGTATCTTTATCTTGTCGTGAACAGGACAAGTTCGGGTTTTGTTGGGTTAACCCCAGCCCATTTGGCTTGCCCATTGCGAAATGTTGCAAAGTGCCGATTCCGTGAGTTCGCTGATAGTTGGCAAGAATTTACCTTTGATCAGAATCACTAAGTCATCGGCGTACGCAACTACCTTTCTTCCTTTTCTCTAACAGATTTCAAGCATTTCGTTGACCACCAGTATCCAGAGAAGAGGCGATAGCACCCGCCTTGGGAGGTTCCTCTGGTGGTCATTTGCCAATAGAACAGTCCTAAAGTCGCGTTGACAAATATACACCTAAGCATAGAATCGATCCATGCAACTATAGAGCTTTGGGTTCGATATCGTTTAAGAGCCTTGCAGATGGCCTCCTTCTGCACGTTGTGTGAAAGCGCCCTCACCGCGAAATCACGAGTTTTCGGACAGGTGTCGGTGGTGGCGTGTCCCCCTCGTACGGGAAGTATGCGGACGATAGCAGCAGCTTGCGTCCCTGCTTCTGTTCGCACACTACAGGGACGAGGTCTCCGTTGCAGTGCTGTGTAGAGATAAATAGATTAATATTTTCTCAGCTGCAATGCATGCTCTAATTTATCCTCTTTTTGTGCATTTAGACGGTAGCCGTCCAGCCCTAATCCGCAAACCCTGTCCCTAACCAGCCAGGTTTCTTGCATTAGAGCTATGTCTACTCCGTTTTCTGCAATGAACTTCGTTATGTCGAGCGAGGCAGAATCTGAGTGGTGCAAATTAATCTGCACCAGCGCGAGCTTCTCCTTTTGCGGAATCTGGCCCGTTAACCAGCACAAAAACTTTAAGGGAGCCCAGCCCAACCTAAAGACCCCATTAAGCTTCTTTATGACCCGCAGCGACGTTTGATCAATTGCGATCAGTAGGTCGCTGTCCGCCCTTGTCTTGGAGGGGGTCATAGAGACCACCTGCCACTGGTCTGCCCTTAGCTCCTTGTTCTGCTTGCCCAGTAGTTTCAGTATGGACTCCGTTGCCATTACTGGAGTTGGAATCCACACTGAGACCACCGGGCGAAGCGGTAAACTGGAGCAAGGATTCACCTCCAACTGTGCTTCCGGCCAAAGAGCGCCCAAGCCGTGGACTGCCTTCGTTAAGAAATCCCGAGATTTCTTGTTGCAGCAGCCGACGACCTTGACGCTTTTCTGCCAGCCGCCCCTTCGAAGGATATCTCTACCCTGTCAGCTTCGAGCATTCTTTCCATTAGTTTGCCCTCTACAAGCAACCACTTTTCCGTCAGGGTTGATTGTGGCGATGATGACCACTTGTAGATCTGAGGGGCAGTCGAAGGTTGCGTGAGGTCTACGCTATTTCGACTCCTTCTCTGGTCCCTCATCGATCTGATTCTTTTTCGGCCTTGTGCGCCCATCGATTCGGACGAAGACGCTTGGTAAGTTCTGCTTGCTTCAAACTAGAAAAAGAAGCGGAAAAGATGGGTTTTGATGGTGAACGAAGACAACACAAGTACCTTCTGTCATCAGACAAAGAGTCGGCGCACTTGCGTCTTGGCAACCACACCACTGTTGACAGCCATAATTTGGAAATAGTAGAAGACTTCATTTATTTGGGAACCAGCATCAGTACAAACAACAACGTCACACTTGAAATCCAGCCAAGAATTAGTCTTGCTAATAAATGCTACTTTGGACTAAGTAGGCAACTGAAAAGTAAAGTCCTCTCTCGGCAAGCGAAAATCATGAGGCGGCTCTGGGAGTGTTTGAGAGAAAAGTTCTTCGAAAGATTTATGAACCTTTACGCGTTGGCGACGGCGAATAAAAAACCGAGGCCATGTTATGCGAATGAAAGATGATGATCTGGCCAAGAAGGTAAATTCCTTTCAAGTTTCCAGCCGCACCGGAAGTGACTGACCATATAGTATGGCTTCCATAAAATTAACTGTTGGGCGTTATTTCCTATTTGCCCCATACTTTAAGTATTCGGGTGTACCCAAAATAGACACCATTTTGTCTCCAAAAATTACAATATTGCCAAAGCTCACGAGCGTTGCACTCTTCTTAAACATGCGTTAGGTTGTTCCTTATTATAGGGGGACTCATTAAAAATCATATAAATCTATAAGGTAGGATGGCAGCATGCTCCGCCTACCACACCCTATGCCTTGGGTTCACACCCGAGGAAAGCAACATCAAAATTTTAGAAATAAGGTTCTTCAATTAGAAGAAAATTTTTCTAAGCGAGGTCGCCCGTCGGCAGTGTTTAGGAAGCGCTCCGATGTATTTCTGCCATGAAAAGCTCTCAGTGAAAACTCATCTGCCTTGCAGATGCCGTTCGGAGTCGGCATAAAACATGTAGGTCTCGTCCGGCCAATTTGTAGGGAAAATCAAGAGGAGTACGACGCAAATTGGAAGAGAAGCTCGGCCTTAGATCTCTTCGGAGGTTATCGCGCCTTACATTTTTATTTTTTTTATTTAAAATTATATCCGTTAACACACACTGTTACATGAACGCACATAATAACCACTGTAGCGAGGGTTATTGATGAATGTTTTTCGAAAACCATTTCTGCGAAGAGTGGGCTAATTTTGTAGGAGTGAAGTAGAAGCACGTGCAGAAAAAGCACAGTTTTATAACAAATTCAGCATACCTAGAGATGATGGCTGTGTAGTAGAGATATACGCCGCCGAATGTCAAAAGTATCGGCGCGGCGGTCTCCGGCTCCGACTCGTTTAAGACTGTTTGGGCCATTTATTTTACATGTCGAAAATCGGTCAGATATAGTTGAAAGTGGTATCAACGGATGCGCATCACTGCCAGTTATAAGAAAGTAAGTGCGAAATTTAACTCTTTCTGACTGTTCGAATGTTATTTAAAAAAACAGGCGTTTTCGATGTCAGCTTAACACGGACTTTGCATCACCCACTTCACCAAGTTCTTAAAACAAAACACTAAAAGACAAGTTATATAATAAATTTATATGCTCACTTTGCATATTTTTTTCAAAAAATTAATAATGATCAATGAATTCAAATAGAATGACCCAAGCCGAACATATTTTCAAATTATTCTCAAGTTGTTAAAAAAAAACGCAAAATACCCAAAAAAGGTGCCGATTTTTTAAAAAATTTTATATTGCGATTGGCTGAAAGAATAAGCGAAATCAGTGATGCAAAATCCTTTAATAGGTTCTAGGGGCATAAACACTCTCCGAAGTCATGACTTCTGTTATGACGTTTTGGTTTTTACTGAGGCATGGTTGAAACCAACGGTGTTTAACTCTGAGATATTAGCAGACTCATATGAGATCTTTAGAAAAGACCCACAAAACAGAGTTGGTGGAGGCGTGTTAATCGCCGTACATACCAGGTTCTCTGCTGAGGAAGTGTATTTCGATGATTCTGCTGATGTTGAAATCCTCTGCGTGCGAGTTAAACTCTTATCTACTTATAAATACTTTTGTAGCGTCTTATATTCCGCCTCAGTCAGATATTTCTATATACCTAAAACACTCTTCCCTATTAAAGTTTATATTTGCTATGTCTAGGTCTGTTGATTCTGTCTTAGTGGCTGGCGACTTCAATCTGCCCTTTGTGTCGTGGAATTTTATTGACGGAATGCTAGTTCCCACTGCTTCTAATGTTGTATTCTACGAGTTTTTTAAATGACCTTGCAGACGTTGGTCTTTATCAACTTAACAGAATTCATAATAAATTTGGCAAAATATCTTGATTTAATATTTTCAGACGATACATCGAATTGTTCTGTAACTCGATGTGATCCCAGTGGTGTTGCCTGAGGATGTTTATCATCCAGCACTTTCAATATACCTGGATTGTCTCAGTTTACCGGTGCGGAATACTACTGATCCGAATGCGTCTTCTCGCCGGTTTCTGTTTAGGAAGTCCAATTGGTCTTTACTAATCGATGAAGTCTCTAAAATAACGTGGCCTGAGTACGACGGAGATATTGAAGCGAGCTCCATTCATTTCACCAACGTTTTACATGCAATATTTCTCAAATGTGTGCCTTTTCCAAAACCTCTTCAGCACCCCCAGCTACTGCTTGGAGCTCTAGAGAACTTAGCTATCTAAAAAACAAAAAAAACACGCTTCTTCAAGCGTTTCAAATTATCTGGTTCTAATAGTGATATGCTGCATATTCTATCTTGCGCCTTAAGTACAACAGGCTACAGATAAGATGCTATAAGAATTATCTGATGAAGATTAAGCATATGATCTCTTCCAATCCAAAATCATTTTATTCCTTCGTCAACTCCAAAAGAAAAATTAAAGGGTTTCCTTCTGTAATGAAGTATAACGATCAGATCTCTAGTAATGACTCCGAGATTGCAAATATGTTTGCTGACTTTTTTAAATCTAATTATTCGACTATCCCTGACTCCCCTCTGGTGGATTATCAATATATGCTACCTTCGCTTAACTCAGTAGGTATCCCATATATTCATACAGATGAGGTACTAAGGCATCTGGAAAGTCTGAAAATTTCCTACTCCAGTGGACCTGATGAAATACCATCTGTTGTGCTAAGAACTTGCGCTCAATTCTTTGTCAACCCCTACTGCTTATTTGATCCTCTTTGGGCAAGGGATATTCCCTAAGAAGTGGAAGGAGTCATTTATAATACCACTTTATAAAAGTGGGAGTAGATCTTGTGTCACAAACTATAGGGGATTAGCCAAACTTTGTGCTATTCCAAAACTATTTGAATCAATTGTCACAAAGCAACTGGCTTTTACAGTATCTTCAGCAATGGACCTGTCACAACATGGCTTTTGCAAGGGTAAGTCCACTGTGTCTAACTTGCTGGAGTTCACAACCTTGTATCCAATAACTTTAGGACGAACTGCGAAGCTGATGTCATTTACACTGATTTCAGTAAGGCGTTTGATAAAGTTTCCCATTCCTTACTCCTACTAAAACTCGATCGATTGGGTTTCCCATCACGGCTTCTCTCTTGGGTTTCTTCGTACTTGGAAGGAAGAAAGCAAACCGTTGTGTTTAACAATTGCTTTGTCTGAATTCATCAAGGTATCTTCTGGAGTTCCCCAGGGCAGTCACCTTGGTCCAGTGTTGTTCCTGCTCTTCATTAATGACCTCCCAAATGTTTTGAAGCACTGCATGCCGCTGATGTACGCTGATGATGTCAAACTGGTTATGCCCATTCGCTCACCTGAAGATAGGGCACTTCTTCAATCGGATTTGAATAACCTAGTTGAGTGGTGTGATGTGAACGTCATGTCACTAAACTTACCGAAGTGCAAGTTTATGTGTTTTACGAGGAAATCTTTTAAATCCCATCAGTACTTGATAGGCGATTATATCATTAAGCAAGTCACAAACTTTACTGATCTTGGCGTTATGATGGACCCTAAACTGGACTTCAAATTACATATCGAATCGTGTGCGATAGGGCTAGAGGGACTTTGGCTTTCGTAAAAAGATGGTCCAAGGAATTCAATGAACCCTATGTCACTAAAACTCTTTTTTTTATCGTTAGTAAGACCTATATTGGAATATGCTTCCATTATCTGGAACCCGCGTTATCAGATTCATAGCGAAAAATTGGAATCGGTCCAAAAGCAATGTTTGCTTTTTGCTTTAAATCATTTGCCCTGGGATCCATCAAGGAATCTACCGCCCTACTGCAGCCGGTTAAAACTTTTACAGCTGTCGTCACTACAGAGCCGTAGGGAGATGCTTGGCGTTTTATTCATGGTAAAACTTTTAAGAGGGATGATAAACAGGCCATTTCTGCTTGGCGAAGTGATGCTTAATGTCCCTTTTAGGCCCTCTCGGTATTTCCAACCGCTATATTTAATTACCTGTAGATCGAATTTTCAAATGCATGAACCTCTTCGTTGTCGTTGTCAAGATTTCAATAATCACTGCAATAATATTGATACTTGTGACACACTCTACAGTATAAAAAATATATACTCACTGTTTTGAACTCATAACTTATTCAAAATTAACATGTTAAACTAAATCTGTTACCAGCTCCAGTTACTTGGGCGGGTGGCTTGGAATCACGTCCTTTCCAACCTCCCACGCATCGCAGCCCTACTCATTGGGTGTTAAATATACATCAGCTGCTCGAAATCACGTCCATTCCGACAGCACTAATAATCAATAGTTACGTTGGGCGGGTGGCTTGGAATCACGTCGTTTCCAACCTCCCACACATCGCAGCCCTACTCATTGTGTGTTAAATATACATCAGCTGCTCGAAATCACGTCCATTCCGACAGCACTAATAATAAATAGTTACGTTAGGCGGGTGGCTTGGAATCACGTCCTTTCCAACCTCCCACGCACCGCAGCCCTACTCATCGCGTGTTAAATATACATCAGCTTCTCGAAATCACGTCCATTCCGACAGCACTAATAATCAATTCCGTTGCTAGGCATCACAGTCCATCCCGACAACTGATTTAATAATATATATACCTATTTTATAATATAATTGTGCTCACTATATATGCTTCCGTAATTTATTCTGTAATCCGTAATTATACTTAGTCTGATTAATTGTTAAATTTGTAGCCTAATAAATAAATAAATAAATAAAAATGATATATGTACGTATGAGAAGGGTTTGAAAAATCACTTGGGCTTACATTCAAACATCTGTTGTTTAATTGCGAAACTATACAATAGCGTCTGAAATGTGAATTTTGATTTGCACACTTCGTCCTTCAACACACAAGTCTCCCGGTTTGACATTTCCTAAAGTTGGCGTCCCTATCCAAAACTAGTCCCTTGGAGTGAATCACATTGAATATAGCCTATCAACCAAGTTTAAATATCACCTACACGTTACGGCTCCTTTTACAAATGTGAATACGTAGGCACATATATTTACCAGGTGAGGCTTTGTCCTTCGCAAGAACACTCAAAGTGGTGAAGCAAAAGCTTTCCCAAGACAGTCGAACTAATGACTTGTGTGCTACTACCCTAACGTAATGGACAGTCGAACTAGTCTGAAAACTAAAGCTACGGTCATCCATAACGAGCTCTTATATCATAAGGCCGGAAAACAGCAGTTAACATATTTCATCTTAAAATCGGTCGACTTTCATTCTAACATATCGATTTAATTTAACGAAGACTATTGAAATCATAGTTGTGAACAAAAACGTCTGCAAACTTTGGTCTACATATTAAAAATTTTATCCAGGGTCCTTGTTGCCGAGGATTATACGAATTTCACCCGTTACTCCGTAACGTTTCAAGGTGTTTCCCTGATGTACCTCGGCAGCATAGCGCGACAAAAGCATCCGTTGGAAAGCCTTCGGGGCTACACCTACAGCTTCTAGGAAAGTGACGTCGACGAAGGTATGAGTTCGAAGTCGCAGTCCTATAGCTTCTGTGCTGGCATATGGTGTGAGGGTCAGGAGGCGTGGTAGCGACTGGTGGTCGGGATTGCTACTGTTCGCACATCGGGAATTGTAGCTTTTAAAAACAGCCGAAAAACTGGAGGCGCCCTGTGCCACGAGAGTCATGAGTATTATGAGACCATTAATAGCAACCGTAAGTCGCCTTTGTGCGTGACGGCCAAGGAGACGCAAATGATTAAAGAAGTTGTGTTCGCGACAATTATTAGGAGTTATCCCTAGATGAAACTACGCTTTGCACGAGATATACAGACAAAAGTGTGACTATTTTATGTATCTCTATTTCTTTTCAGCAGACGCAGTAATACCAATTCCAAAGACCGGGGTTAGCTTCAAAGCCTCTCTGGAATAAGCGAACGAGGGACAATCCCTCCGCAAGGAGCTACTCCTGAAAAATTTTGAACGGTCTGCGAGATCTTGAGGCAAAAACCCCGGATCTTTCCAAAATGGCCAACACGTTGTTTTCCTTAAATACATACAAACAAAACCTTTCTTAAATATTATTTTTTTATATAGAAAAATCAAGCTCTTTAAAGTAAGGACACATGTGTACGCCGGCGCGCCGCCCACGCCGATAAAGTGATCCGCGTAAATCTATACTGTGTACTCACGTGCGCATTAAGTAACCCCCGGCAGGTTATAAGCACCAATACCATAACCGAAAAGGTTTTTATAGCTTAAATGTGCTGGTTGTAAGTATGCTGAGTGGCTACGTTGAACTTTGTGATAGATTTCTTCAGACTCAACATTGACTCGGAAAGAGGGGTAAACTTAAATATGTTGACGGCAATTGTTTTTAAATGGTGGACATTATTACGAATATAATAGAATTTATAACACCAATGAACATCATGGCTGGTTCAACCCTGTTGAAGCTGGTCCTTATACTTCTGTCGGACGATTTTGAAACCAACCTTTGAGAGTTCAATACAAATGTATCTTTAAGAGTTTGGTTCCTCCTATAGGTATGTGATCATAATATGGCTATAACGTTTGTCGATTCAAGGCATACAAGGTCAAACCACAATTTCCACAAAATGGAAAAACAAACTTTTGGCTACTAGGTAATTGATGTTCTTTTTTTGTTCCTATCCTTGAATAATAAAATAAAAATTTATTGAAAGGCAACTCCGGATATCCTCTGCAGCCATATCCATGGCTTGCCAAACCAGTTATAATGAGGCATATTATAAAGCTCGGAACCTTGTCGAACGCTGCTTTGAAGTTATTAAAAACCGATTCCGCTGTATCATAGGCTAGAGTGGACTTTATTATTTGTCTGAAAAGGCAATAACAAATTATACATTTTTGCTGCGTAATCCACAATATATGCATTTCTTATAAGCATGAGCTGCCTCTGAGTTTGAACACCAGCAATCTCTCTGAAGCATATCCCATCCATCTAGCCGATGACGAAATCTCTTTTGCGGTTTTAAATATGAGAATGCACATCGCAGAAAGCTTCGTCTAAATGTGTATCGGAAATACCCCACCAGTACTTTAGCAACAGGCAAATTGATGCAGTATTAGAATTTTACGGACACCGTACACACACACATTGGAAGGCTTTCAGAAATATTGTGAAAATTCGACGAACCGTTTCCGCGATTTTCACTTTCTCAGTCGAAAATTTAAGAAATTGTTTGGGTATGCATTTACAGTTTCTTATTTAGTGAATAATGCTACAACTTGGGGAAAGGGATATGGAAAAAAGCTATTCGATTTTATATTTTTTTTTAAACAATTGCCTCAAATATTATAGGATTTGTTCCTAAGAGTAAGGTAACGCAATATAATATAATAGTGAATATATATAATAGCGAATTCCTTGATATGCTATCGAAACGGTCTTCAACTATCCACTCTTAAATCCAATATTTATACCATTGTGACATTTTTTAAGTTTTTAATTATTCTTTCTGGTTTTTTTATAATTTTTTGGGATATGGTATTTTTTTATGTCAACCAAAATTTTAAAAAATAAAACCAACCAAAAATACATTTTATTTTTGGATTCGTGATTCATTCAAATAAAAATCACGCAACCCTGTTTTATACTAATGATATACTTGAAGCTTAGCTATCCTACTGCATTTAAATTCAAGTTTTCATAAAAAGTGGACTTAGTACTTTCGCTCATATGTTTGATAGCAAATTCTATTTTTAGTTTTTATTATTTGGATACCTTAAAAAAATTATAGTTGTATCATCAAGAAAGTTTTTCCCAATGAATCGAAAATCAAATGCGAATCCTTTTTCTCAAATATTATCGACATGGATTACTATAAAGTATAAAATTACAGTTTTAACACCAAGTATCTATAACATCCTCCCCTGTTAAAATTTCACAGACTCTTGCCAGTCACCGGTCTAACATTGCTAATTTTGCTACAGGCCGATTAAATATTCCATACTTTGTTTGTACGGTAGCGCATCTTATATTTCCATATAGTCGACCATCGAAAAATGTTGATAAACCTCAGAAAATTTCACCCAGAAATTTATAATACCTACATTTCGTTGGCTTTGCAAGCAAACGTGGTAAGTCGATTTTTTCTAACATTTCAGGAAGGACAAAAACATCCTTACTGCACTTTCTAAATCTTCATCCATGCAACCAATATTTGAGGTGAGCGACCTTTGATACATAACCCATCTGATTGTAAAGTTCAACTTCCTGTTTTCGCACTCTTATGCCAGGATTGCGTGATTCTAAATCCTTTTTGATTTAAAATCCAACTTCAAATCAAAGATACTTTTTATTTTTTATTTGGGTTTTCAGCCAAATCAAAGATAATTTTTACACCTTTCATGCAAATGGAGATGCATTAAGTCTGGTCTCGAACTTGTAACTCCTTAAAGGAGAACAGATAGACCCACCAGATAAAAATACGGACATGATCAGGATGATGATCTGAAATGAGTTTGGCCATGTTCGTCTGCCTGTTCGAACGCAAACTAGTCTCTCAATTTTGAGATATCTTGATGAAATTCGGTGAGTAGGTATGTGTATTGGTTTCAGATTAGAACTGTATCGGAAACGACCGGATATGACCACTATAGCATATGTTTCTTGGCGAGCTATCCGGCCTCGCCTTAGCTGATCGCCCCTAGCTATAAATAGCTTTAGGCGCTTACCAGCCGATTATGCTAGAAAGCTTGGCTAGGCCGATCAGGCCTAGGTAAAAATAAAAGAACTTCTATTGGGCCTGAGATTTTGCGAAGTTATAGACTTTCAAAAAACAAGAGCAGAACCATTTTCGTACTACGCAAAAAATCACCTGTTTTTAAGTGCAACTGCGAAAACGGGCTTTCCACCCATTAAATATCTTCTGTCGCCCTTACATCCCCGCCTTATAGTGTTTTTCAATTAGATAAATGTCTTAGGAGTCATTCGTGCATTTATTCAATAAGTAGAGCTTAACTAAGATTCGTATAGTACTAAAATTGATATTTGCAAAAGGAAAAGTGGATACAACGAAAGGCTTAATGAGCACGGTTTAGATAACACTCCCATTTACGAGTTTTATCGATTTGTTATTTCTAGATCTCACAAATTCGATAAAATAAAGCATGAGGCACGTATTTTAGGTCATGGGCTTCAAAATAGCTCCTGCTCCATGAGTACTTGGCCCTGAATGAAAAATAAAAGGGATACCGATGTAAATTGAGACCAGAAGGGTAGATCATGTTACAGGAGGGAGGAAGAGTTTGCAGCTCGAAACGCTCGAAATCGTCAACAGGTGTTACCTAGCATGGAGGTAGGGTGCAAGCACCTACAACAACAACAGTCGACGTTTTGGGATAAAGTCGACGTGTAAGGCTAGACATCTCAACGAAACACACCCAAAATATTAAGAAGTATCTTTGATTTGGATGTCAAGTGAAATGAAAAAATAAAAAGTATCTTTTGATTTGGTTGAAGAATCAAATAACAAATAAAAATTTATTTTTTAATTGGATGCCGAATCAAATGTAAAATAGAAAAGGGTATCTTTCGATTCGGCTGAAGAATCAAATAACAAATACAATTTATTTTTATTTGGATGCCGAATCAAAATAAAAATAAAAAGTATCTTCGATTCGGCCGAAGAATCAAATAACAAATATGTAAAATTTATTTTTTATTTGGATACCGAATAAAATAAAAAATGATTTGAATACATTTTCAAATAAAAATACATTTTATTTTTGGATTCGTGATTCATTAAAATAAAAATCACGCAACTCTGTTTTATACTAATAATATATTTTAAGCTTAGTTATCCTACTGCATTAAAATTTAAGTTTTCGTAAAAAGTGGACTTAGTACTTTCGCTCATTTTATTATTATTTCTGATAGCTCAAAACATCTATTATAAGCAGCAAGCGGATGACCCATTTTTTTTAGAAAGATGAATATTGTTGAGGAAAAAATAAAAAGCTATATGTTTGATAGCAAATTTTAATTTTTATTTTTATTATTTGTATAGCTTAAAAAAGTATAGTTGTATCATCAAGAAAGTTTTTCCCAATGAAACGAAAATCACAGGCGAATCTTTTTCCTTAAATATTATCGACATGGATTACTATAAAGTATAAAATTACAGTTTTAACACCAAGTATCTATTACATCCTCCCCTGTTAAAATTTCACAGACTCTTGCCAGTCACCAGTCTAACATTGCTAATTTTGCTACAGGCCGATTAAATATTCCATACTTTGTTTGTACGGTAGCGCATCTTACATTTCCATCTGCTGCTTGGATTACAGATTGAACAATTCCCTTTGGCCACTTATTTCGAGATAAATTCGGATTTACTATAACGACAACGGTGGGGTGTCATAAAGCCATAATTTCAATATGGTATTAAGTCTCATATCAATTTTAGTCGAATGGGATATAAAGCCATTATGTTTTTATGTCCCATTTGATGGTTTGCGATACAAATGCTTTTTTTCACTTAATATGCCTATTTACCTATGTTAGGCTCCAGGAATTAAAGCTGCGAACATTTTGTAAAAGGAAAAATTAATAGTTTTTCACTATAATTTTCCCTTTTGCAGAATTTTTATTTCTGTAAAATTAAATATAGAGATTAATATACATAAGCTTTAAGATTATATAACTTTTTTTCATTATTGTTTTTGGAACGTAAGCATAATTCTTAAAAATGAAATTAACAACAAAAAATAAAATAAAATCTTTCCTTTAACAGAATGTTGACAAAAGCAAAGTAGTAATGTAGTTAATCAAATGAATTATATATAACTTTAAAGAGAAATTTAACAGAACCTCATTTATTATTGTCCGACAAATTGGGCATAACGTTTTATTTCGTTTTGATTTACTTGCTTCATTTATTTGCTGATAGCAAGGCTGGCAAACCTTAAAATGTTTACATGGATTAAACACTAATTGCCTTTCCTTTTCGCAGCAAATTACGCACAATAGAGTTTCTTTATGTCTATTATTGTTTCTCGTACAATTCTCTTCTAGATTTTCTTCATTTTCATTTTCAAACTCATCATCGGATGTATGGATGTCATTAATGTTGTTCATATAGTTTTCAAATTTTTGAAAACTGTGTGAGAGTTTCCATCAAAGACAATTTAGTTTGATTTAGTAAGCGAATACGTTTGTGTGCGTGTGTCGCGTTGTTCATAACTACATTTTCTCGCTTTACATAACGCAGCATTACCAGACATTGCTTTTAAATAATCTATAGATTTATTTGAATCGATATCTAGTAAAACGTTCAAAACCTTAAAACAAATCTCCACGCTTAGAAATCTGCATACTTAATTTACTGTGAAAACCTTCAGCAGAATTACTTGTTCGTACGGGTTGTTTATAAACTGTAAAGTTGACAGGTTGCTCCTAAAAATTGTTAAATGATAAAATATACAAGTTCATTTTATAAGTTTCAATAAAAACATATAAATATTCATATGTAGGGTTTAGAGAAACTTTCTCGCGATTGTCCACTAATAAATTTTCCATCCATCTTCTTTTCTTAAAAGATGGTAAGCTTCAGTTACATGCGAAGAATTCAGCAATGGTAGGTATAGAAATTTTAAATATAAGCCTTTGGCTTGTTTATTTCTGTTCAAATGTGGTATGAATCCCGTTATTTTAGGTGCTTTCTTGCGAAGAGCGTTGGTGTAATGGAACCAACAGCCGATTGTTATGGTAAAGCATTTTCTATGGGAGCAGCAAGGAAGGCAGTCGGCATGATCTAGTGGTACTCTATAGCTAGTCATGTCGGCTGGGCGGGGTTCTTGCCAACCATGCTATCCTGCGCCATAAACAGAAAAATCCTATCATGCCTTTCAAAACTGACAGAAGCGCAGAGACGACTCAAAACGCTTAAAATTCAAAAGAAAACGACATACGGTCGAACCGGATGCCACGGACAGACCGTTAAACATTCAAATTAAAATTCACAAAAAAAAACTTAAAAGGGCAAACGCAAAGGAAAAATAACCGAACCGGAAATGACCGGTTACCATTCATGAAATCGAAGTAAAAAAAAATTTTAATTACCAAAAAAAGAAATAGGAATGGGCCGAATATACATAGGGGGCGCCGAGTTTGTTGTTGTGACGCCCGGTGCTTATCCCACCCTCAAATACCATGGCCACCGACGCACCTAAATTTGCAATATACATTACTAAGACAGAGGTATAATAGAAATACAAAAATATTGAAATATTTTTTTTTATTTATAAGTTACCCTAACTAATAATTTTACATTTTGGTGCTTTACGCAATTTTATTAAACGAAAAAAAAATCTCAAAATAATTCAATAAAATTTAAAAATTTCCTCAAAATTGCTGTTATGTATAAATATGCCAAAGGCTTAAAAGAAATAAAAAGCCATATCAGATATTTAGGTTGACTACCGAATGCAAAACTAATAAAACCAAGAAAATTTAATTTAAGCCTATTGTTTTTGCCGGCTGTTAACGCCGGTTGACGTTGTTACTGCCAATCGTTGTTGCCCTGGCCGGTAGTGGTTATGGCCTTATTGTTGCTGTTTTTGTTGCAGCTGTTGTTTATGCCTGCTGTTTTTGCGGGCTATTAACGCCGGTTGTTGTTAATGTTCCAAGGCCAGTTATTATTGTGGCCTACTGTTTTTGCCGGCTGTTAACGCTGGTTGTTGTTAATGTTCCAAGGCCAGTTGTTATTGTGGCCTATTATTATTGCCGGCTGGTACTGCCCGATGATGTTGTTACTGCCAATCGTTGTTGTCGTTTGCTATCACTGGTGGCAGGCAGGTGATGGTGATGGTTGCGGTGGTGGTGCTGGTGTAACATTACTGGTGGTGGCTCCTGTGAAGGTTTAAAAGATTAGCACTTGTGCATATATTGGTAAACACTATAATGTGTGCCCTGCCTGCAATTTCCCGACAATTTTGTCGTCTATTGCCAAGAGGTAACTAATTCGATACATTTTGCAGTTAATAAGGCGATAGAAATTCACTTGACAAAAAATAGTCTGCAATATATATGAATCATATTTTAAAATTTCGCGCGATCATTTCTATAGACATGTATCGAATAAGTGACTTGCGCGATAGAAAATGCTGACAGGGGTTGCACTAAAAATGTAACTTACTTTGAATTGCCTGTAGCAACACAAAGTTTTGGATTAATTTTAGAGCTCGCGCGGCTCGTGTAAATTTTAACTACACCAATGTTTACCTTTTTGACAGCCGATAGGTATATTCCTAAGTGTTTAAAACGGATCACGAAATGGCCACGTTCCCAGGGTCAATCAGTTCGGACCCAAAAAGGTGTTCTGCCCACATTGTTTTAACACTGACTGATTGAAAGTTGCTAACAAATCAAAAAAAAAGAAAAAAAAATGAAATCAAAGTGAAGTAAATGAAAGCGCATTGCTTTTATGTTTATGACGAAATTTATAAATTTGTAACGATAATTAATAAAAAAAAATCATATCTATACGAAATACCCCTAACCTTTTCATAGTCGTAACTTTAGTGCCCGCAAAATTGGTTGTTGGCAAGAAATTGGAAGTATTGGGTGCACTAATCCAAACAAAGGCAATTGAATGCCCCTACTTCCATGAGGATAAGAATCACCAGATTTAGGCCATCTTTACCTGTAGACGAGCCCCGAATACCTCACGAGCACACATTCCTGATCCAACTACCCCAAATATATCCTGCCAGCACCTTCCCCCTATATTAAAAAACTTTTGTACTTACTCATTCGAATGAATCGCATGGGCATTGGACCCAATAGGGGTGACACGCGAGCCGATAGTACCGCCAATGTTTTCGTCCTCTTGCTCCGAAGTCAATCCTGCGAATTGCAAGGTATCAAAATGATTGGCGCGTTGCCAAATATCGAAAATAGGTTAACGTCCGCATAAAAACGACGTCAATTTCCTAAGTTGCTTGCGCGCAACAAATCGGTACGCCCTCGAGTACCTAAAGTTACAAATTTATTCTACTTCGAAATTCAACCTTGTGGCTTTATGTCAAGTAAATCGCCTACACGAGTTCAACTGACGTTAAGGCATTGCATTGGAGCCTTAGCCTTTTCCCTTTCTTTTCGTTGGCGGGGTTGAACAAGGAGGACAAGCAGCACAAGTATTTTAGCGACCACGCTTAATATAAGTTAACCATTTTCTTTGTACAGAATTACACCTGAATTAAATGAATTTTACAAGGTAATACAGCTTAAAATACCTGTTATTTTCCCACCCGCCAACATTCTAAAATACTTGTGGAAAACGACAATCGAAAGCACGTTGTGGAAAATATATAATTGAGAATTTCTACGCATCCGACATTTGCTAACACGCCATGAATGACTTGCAAAATTCCGAAATTGCCCTTGTTAGTGATGCACCTCCGCTTATTGGTGCAAGCAGCAGTAATTCGCAATCGCATGTTACGGGGGGCAATTTATCAATTGGAACACCTGCTACCACAATACCGGCGAGTGTTCCGGGAGTATTTTCCACGAATATTGCTTACCAAATCTCACCATACACCTCGCTACATGCCGGGCTCGGAAGCTTGGATGTACCCACAAATCAACAGCCATGTTATACTAGCACACATATGATGCATAACCAAGTTTCTCTTTATAATGATGTACCGTCTTATGCTGGTCAACCTCAGCTAAACTCAACGTTTGCTCACCCTTTTGGGTGCGTGTACGGTCAGAAACTAATGATGCCCTCCACCATTCACCTTGCCACTGCTACATTGCGCATGCTTTTCGGGCTACCCGATGTAATCCACGATACACTCCAGCACAAGTTGAGACAAATGCAAACAGTAATTCTGATCGGTTGCACACTTTAATCGATCTCGCTCTGGCCGTTCAAAATTATAGGGCAACGATGCAGGCGTTGGGTCTTACCGACTATCTCAATGATCCAATGTTGATAAATGAGTTGCTGGCCAAACTTCCAGGGGATATGAAACTAGATTGGGGTCGCCGTCGAATGACTACAGCTCGCGTCGACATTATAGCATTTGATGATTAGCTTTTCGGCCTAGCATCGTGCGCCAGCCAAGTGACACCACTTAGTTCTCCCACTTATACAACTGGGAATAAAAAGCGGGACGAAGGGGCAACAAAGGAAGAGGTCTCATTCACGACAGTAATTCTAAAGGCCATGATAGAACAAAACCTCCCTGCCATTTGTGCGGCACCGACAATAATCTCTCCGATTGTCAAGACTTCAAAGCAAAGAGCAGAAATGAACGTTGGCAGGTGGTGAAAAACAAAAAACTATGCATCCGTTGCTTCGAAACGCATTTGCTTCGGCGCTATGCATCCAAGAAGGAGTGCGGAATTGACGGTTGTAGAATGGCCCACAACCAATTATTACATATTCGATCATCTGCAGCTGACAACAGCAAGGTGAACAATAATGACGAGCCCACAGTCCTATTCCATCAGCGTAAATTCAAGGAAGCAATCTTTCGCTACATTCCGTTGACTCTTTATGGACCGAAATCAACTTTAGAGACGTTTGCCCTCATTGATGAAGGAGCATCATGCACACTGATGGACAATAGCTTGGTCGAGCACTTGGGGCTCGACGGTCCCAGCGAAGAACTTTGTTTGAGATGGACAGGCGATATCACTCAACAAGAGGCCAACTCGAAGTTTGTAGGTTGCGAAATATCTTGCAGAGGAGAAAACTCAACACGATACTGTATGCGTAACGTGCGCACCATCACTAACCTAGAGCTACCGCAACAATCTCTAAACGCCGAAGAGTTGGCAGAGCACCATCACGTGAGACCACGTTTGTTGATAGGTTTGGATAACACATCTCTCTATTCCGATAGAAGTACACGAAGTCGAGGATGATAATCTAGTAGCTGCGCGTTGCAAGTTAGGCTGATCGGTATAAGGCCATAAAAATTCCGATCATCCATTAGAGGAGAGTTAGTTGCACGTATGCCCATGTACGCGTGATAATCAAGTGGACAGCTTGATGAGAATATATTTTTCCATAGAATCGATAGGTACCAGTCCCACCGTCAAACCGCTCAGGTCAAAGGCAGACGAACGCGCATATACCATAATGCAGAATACAGTCAAATATAAACCATACGAAAAGAAGTGAGAAACTGGCCTCTTATGGAGATACGACAAAAGTGATTTACACGACTCCTTCCAAATGGCTTATCATCGACTTCAATGTCTTGAAAGAAAGATGGAAAAGTGCGCTGTGTTGAAAGAATTCGTCATTGAGAAAATGAATAACTACATCGACAAAGGGTACGTACAAAAGCTGTCCGCCGACGAAGTCAATAAAGGAGGTAAGTCCTGGTTCATACCGATGTTCACCGTCATGAATGTTAACAAAAATAAGAGACGAATCGTATGGGATGCGGCGGCCAAGGTGCAAAATACAAGCCTGAACGACGTACTTCTTACAGGCCCTGACCTCTTACGATCGATAGTGGGTGTTTTAATGCGGTTTCGCGAACGACCGGGGGCTATATGCGGGGACATCCGTCAAATGTTCCACCAAATACATGTGAGGAAAGAGGACCAGGTGGCGCAACAGTTTCTTTGGAGGGATGGCGATACCAGCCGGCTACCTGATGTATTCACTATGACCGTGATGACGTTTGGAGCGTCCTGCTCCCCATCTTTAACCAACTATATAAAAGACAAAAATGCGCAACTTTTCGAGAAAGAGCTTCCTCAAGCAGTGGCAGCAATCGTTCAAAATACATTTGTAGACGATTGGCTGCATAGCGTAGACGACGAAGATGAGATGATTCGCTTAGCTAATGATGTCCGCCACGTCCACGGTTAAGTTGCGGAGTTGGCTGTCAAATTCTGCGCGAGTTGTGCAGGCACTCATGGGAGGATCAGAGTCCATAAACAAGTGCTTCGACGAGCCAGGTTCGAAATTCCAAAAGGTTCTCGGCATGTGGTGGCTGCCGAACAGTGACGAGTTAACCTTCAAACATAATTTCAAGCCGGATGTTTTTGATGAATCAAGCATACCAACGAAGAGGCAAATGCTCCGAGTGGTGATGACGATATTCAATCCCTTGGGTCTGTTAGGCTTTTTTGTGATCGAGGCCAAGGTAGTTCTGCAAGATGTTTGGCGGTCAGGGATGAGCCCGTGCATAACAAAGAACGATTGGCGTGGTGGCAGTGGGTGCGTAAGCTGAAATACATTAACGACATTCGAATTCCACGCTGCTATATCTTGGCGAGCCGTAGTGACGATAATCAGCTGCACGTTTTTGTAGACGCCGGTATATCAGCATATGCGGCTGTAGCATTCCTGCGTTCCAACGTAATCGGTGAAGTTCAGTGCAGCGTAGTAGCATCAAAAACCAGAGTCGCCCCATTGAAGCCGCTGTCTGTTAGGGGGCTTGAGCTGGGTGGCTGCAGTTCTTGGGCTTCCACTCGCTAAATTTATACAACAAGAGATCTCTCTTCATATTGGCCGCCGGATAAGATCTGTCACCAAAAAGTTCCACCAATTTGTGGCCGTACGCGTCGGCGAAATCTTAGAAGAATCACAAGTCAACGAATGGCGGTGGGGCCATCAAAGCACAACGTCGTGGACGACACCACTAAGTGGAATCCCAAACGCGACGTTAACAGAGCCGACAGATGGTTTACGGGACCGTAGTCTCTGAGACTACGGGACACCTCCTAGCACACATCCGAAATACAACAATCGCAATCCACCCTTGAAACGATACAGCGCATAGCAGCAGGCATCTCGGTTGAAGAGGGTGCATCACCAGATCCCAAAGGATTCAGAAAATGGGAGAAACTACGTTCAGCACAGATGTGCGTTCTCTGTTTTCTTCGATCGACTATAAGAGCTCCAATTAAAAGCCCTATAACTCAGGTGCTGCTGTACGATACGACTTGCACAAGTGCCGAGCTTCTGATATTTCGCATGTGCCAGAGCGAATGTTACAGCGAAGAACTCAATCAACTGAGAACCGGCGGGGTTAGTCGTAAGAGCTCAATTTACAAACTTTCTCCATTCACAGACAAGTACGGTCTGCTGCGCATAAAGGGACGAATCGACAAAGCAAGGGGAGTGCCATCAGCTCTAAAACAGCCGATAATTCTCCCGCGGCATCACAGCGTTACCACCGCAAATTCCATCACCATCAAAACGAGATAGTGGTAAATGAGATGAGGCAGCGGTTCTGCATTCCGGGATTACGTGCATTAGTGAGAGCGGTTGCAAAGGTCTGTCAACAATGTCGCAACCAACGGGCCACGCCAAATCAATCTGAAATGGGCAAACTTCCCGTAGATCGCCTTGCAGCATTTACTCACCCTTTCGCATACACAGGGGTCGACTATTTTCGACCCTTTGGCGTGCTGGCAGGAAGAAGGCATGAGAAACGGTGTGGCGTTGTATTTACGTGTATGACGACTCGAGCCGTTCACATTGAGCTTGCGCCATCACTCTCGACTGACTCATTTCTCCTCATTTTGAAATTGTTCATTGCCAGAAGAGGCGTTCTCAGGCGAATTCTGTCCTACAACGGGACCAATTTTTGAGGCGTCAGTCGAATACTGGCGGAAAGGATGGAGAAAATATCGTCTGGCGCTACTATGCAAAAATATCCTGAAATCGAGTGGTCCTTTATACCACCAGCAGCGCCACACATGGGTGGGGCATGGGAGCACATGGTTCGCTCGGTGAAATCAGTTTTGATGGACATATTACCAAAAGGTGGTTTGCGCGAAGAAGTACTGAGAGCTGCCCTAGCCAACGTTGAGAGCATCATCAACATGCGACCACTAACATATATTCCGCTCGTCTCACACAAGCGGCATAAGAGAAGAGGATGACATCGACGTCGGTCTTCCTACACAGCTGAACGAAAGCTTTCGCAATGCCGGCGACTTAGCGGACCGATTTTGGAGAAGATGGCTCCGCGAATACTTACCGGCTCTCACCAGATGCGCAAAATGGTTCGATAACCCCGAAGTACCAATCGCTGTAGATGACATCGTCATAATCGTAGATGAGAACACAAAACGGAACTCACGGGTAAGAGGAAGGGTACTAGATGTCATACGCAGCGCAGACGGACAAGTCAGGAGTGCAGTGGTCAAAACCTCCAGCAGCTTGGTCACCCGCCCAGTGATGAAACTTGCGCGCCTCGATCTGATATCGGTGAACCCCACACCAGAGCATTAAGTTCACCGAAGGGGTAATGTTAGCACGCAACAATCGGTACGCCCTTGAGTACCTAAAGTTACAAATTTATTCTACTTCAAAATGCAACTTTGTGGCTGTATTTCAAGTAAATCGCCTTCACGAGTACAACTGGCGTTAAGGCATTGCATTGGAGCCTTTGCCTTTTCCCTTTCTTTTCGTTGGCGGTGTTGAACAAGGAGGACAAGCAGCACAAGTATTTTAGCGACCACGATTACAATCAAACAGAATTATAATCGTATAATTGTAATATAAGTTAATCATTTCCTTTGTACAAAATTTCACCTGAATTAAATGAATTTTACAAGGTAATACAGCTTAAAATACGTGTTATTTTCCCACCCGCCAAAACTAAGTATTATACCGCACGCACTATAAAGTTTTGCGCACCACAATTATTCTGTTTATTTAAATTTGTCTTTATTATTATTTTTTTTTGTTGTCTTCACTTTACTATTTAGTTTTCACTACGCATTTGCTGGTCCGACAACGAGGCGATTTAGATTACTTCTGAATTGCGGTTTGCGTTTAACGCCGATATGGCGTTAAAAAAAATCACGCCATTAGAGCGACTGCGCACTGGAAAACCGCAGTTATGTGGCCTGTTTTTACTGTGGCTGTTACCAAGGATGGTACTTTCCCACCATAGTACCTTTTCCATTTACTACTATAGTAGTATATAGTCGGATTATACCCAATATCCTTCCTTAGCAAAACAAAATTTTTCCCGGAGGCTCAAAGGAAAACAGTTTCGAGAGCTATATTTTAGGTTGCCAATTACATGAAGCAACCCAGTGGGTTACGAAAAATCCCCTTTACGTTTCCATATCCGTTTTTGCCTTGAAATCAGTTTTAAACTCAGTTTAATTTTTTTTTAGAAGAGAGATTGAGCTTTTTGGTACTCGAATGAAAACTATTTTTATAGAAATGTTGCCGATAGACGGTTTTGCTCAAAAAAAATTAAAAACGGGAATTAATAATGTTGGAGCTAAGTTTTAAGTTAATGTCACTATCAAAAGAAACTTATATTTTATTAAAATTGCTGATGGAAGAATAAAAGGCTGCTATATGAAGTTTTTTTGTTTACTTTAGAAAAAAAATGTTAGATCGAATTAAATGACCAGCGTTGCATTTATTAATACAAATGGACATCTTTTATAAAAAAAAATTTTTTTTTGCCCGTCAAATTATTTACTGGAATTTTACAATGACAAACTAAGAAATACACAAGGTACTATTTTTACTGAGTTCCATACTATTTTGAAGTAACGCGACAAGTTCCATCACGGCTCCCACGCTTCACATTTTGCGATCCGTTATTCAGCGAATATTCTAGTACGGTGTCTTCGCGTGCAGTTCGAACTACCCAAGTTCAGGCAGCCTTTAAATTAGTAGCTTTGTATGTATATCCACTATGGCGTCTCTACCGAAATGTGTTTATCGCTCCGCTATTTTCTCCCTGATATGCTATATAGCGTCTAGTCAATTAAAACTATGCATAACATCAATTCCCATCACGATTACTAGGGAATGAAATTTATTAATTTTTTCACATGCATGACAGATTGAAGTACAACTTTTTGTTTCGTAATTGCGTTTACGGACATTGTATCCAATGAAATAAATATGAACGGATCAAAATTAAGAATTATGGATATCATTTTTGTTTGTTTTCCCGCTTTTACTACTATTCGGGAAATTACGGGCTACTTCGGTATTATTCCGGTTACAAGCGAAACACCACTTGTTTGTCTGGAACGCAAAAGTGCCGTCGTTGGGGCATTTTCCAAACCAAATGGAATTCTGGTGCTGTCATCCGCTCGAAATTGTGTTAACCACCCCAGGCAGGCATGAGTTAAGTGTGAATCTCCCAAGTGGACCATAACAAACCTGCTTCGCTTTGAAGACCTGGCGATGAAGCGAACAGGAAACCAGTTCCCCTGTGGGAGGCCACTTCCAAGAACCTCCAAGATCAGTTAACGTGGGGCACGACTCACCCCTAAGATAAGAATCTCAAAGTTCCAGCACGAAGCTAGCCGGGCAACAAAGTTTCCATCAAAAAAAATCAAGTCAAATAGTGAATTAATTTTGTTTCTTAGTTTAAAAGGCTTTGCGGCAATTAGACATTTGTTATGTAGAACTCGTCAAAACTCCGCATGGTTCTAGTGGTTATCGCCCCCACAGAAAGGCCAAAACAAAAAACTATATGTGTGTAGACATTTTAATAAACGAGAACTCGTCCAAACTCCGTAAGGCTAGTCCAACCCAAGTTTGGATTGCCAGGTTGTTCACAGCTCTCGGTGAGAACGCTTGTGAACGCCCTATGAAATCGTTGCTCGGGGAGAATACTGAGCGAGATGTCCCCGACCACCAAAACGCCCACACAGGGTAAAAAAAATCAAATTTGTAGTTTTAAAAAAAATCAGTTTGTAAATTTAGCAAAAAAAAACGTCCTTATTGGTTTATTGTGGACGAATATCAGAAGCATGGAAGCGACCTATCAATTTCCCGTTAGGTCCTCGAGATCATACAATGCATTGCCTACTTCTCGGAGCACTCGACACTTAAGGTATTTGGGCAGGAATTTGGCGCTAATGTCCTGTTCAAAGCAAAGTTCTTTCGGAAAACTTCCTGACCTTCCTTGTAGTTGACTTGCCTAGAGCGCTTGTTATATGTGTTTATTCCCCTATCCTTTGCCTGGTCTAAATTTCTACGGATTTTGCTCACGAAAAATTTTTCCCGGCTCTATTTGCTATGGTAACCTGGTCTTCCCTAAAGCTGTCGAGTTTCTCTCTAAATATTGTACGCTGAGGCATGTTGAACCATGTTTTGACCATATAATGGCAAAGTATGGAGAGCACTGAATCGCCGTATGAAAGTCGCTCCTCAAAAAATGTTAAGATATCTGGTATATGCTTATCCGAATCGGTATGGTCTGGTTTATCCTTCAGGAAAATTCTTATTTTAGAAACAATTTCTATATTACCTCGCTCTGAGGCGTTCGCTTAAGGAGAATATAACCCCGTCTTCACGTGTGTCATCCCATAATTTTTTAAAAAATTTGTTTCATTTCCTTCGCGATAACTGCTTACCATTGTCAATATGTATAACTCAGGGACCCCTACAGCTGGAAAAATTTCTGAAGCGAAGTAATTTATGCCGTTAACAGTTGTGGCTCTCTGTATTAGCTTTAGCCAAACATACTTTGCAAAATGGTCCAGAACTATGAAAAGGAATTGATTTCGCCGTTTGGATCGCCGATAAGGCCCTAGAAAATCGGAATATAATCGCTGAAATGGCCTATCGGATGCAAAGGTACTCCCTATAGGTGGTCTCGACTGTTGATTAGTGTGTTATACAGCTTTGCAGGTGTCACAACGCTGGACGTAGTCCTGACGTCCTTAGCCTGCTGTGGCCAGAAGTATTTTTGCCTAACGCGTTCCAGGATTTTCTGCCACCCACCATGGTAACTCTGGTTGGCGTCATGTACCAATCTCACGGCTTCCTCCGTCAGCCCCTTCGGCAACCACAAACGCCATAGCGAGTCTTCTTCACCTTCCACCCCCTTCTCAAATTTAACCGTCTTGAAAATGACACCATCCACCACTCGTAAGTCCGGGAGTGACTACTCGTTTTCAGTGACGGTCCTAATCAAATCTAGGTATTTGTTACTGTTAAATTCAGGGGAGACTAAATCTATTTCCCCGGGTGTGGTAGTGAAAGTCAACTCGTCGGCATCAAACTGTGAAAGCGCATGCGGGTACTACATTCAGGGTGCCTTTGCGATGTTCCATTCTAAAGTCGTATCTTTGCAGCAGAAGCGACCACCTCCCCAACCGCCCCAACCTCCCGCTCGGGTCCTTTTGCGTCATCAACCTCTTGAGACTGTAGTGGCCCGTGATAATCCGAAACGGTAATCCTTCAATATAGAGTCGGAAACGCTTCACGCTGACTATGGCGGCGAGACATTCCACCTCGGTTACTGTATAATTGCGTTGAGCATTATTCAGCTTTTCGAAAAGAACGCGATTGGATGCTCAGCGCCCTCATCATCGACCTGGAACAACACCCCGCCAACACATATTTTGGAAGCGTCGCATTGGATTACAAACTCTTTGGAAAAATCGGTTTGGGTGGGCCAAGACAGGAGCGGAACTCAAGGCTACTTTAGTTTTTCGAAGGCCTCCATTGTTTCAGCAGTAAGTTTGAAAGGGCCTGATGACTTACGAAGGCAGTCGGTCAATGGACCGCCAAGTCAGCAAAATTGGTAATAAATGCCCTGTACCAATTGCCATGCCCACAAACCTACGCACCTGCCGAGGGGATTTAGGGATCGGAAAGTTTAGCATAGCTTCTATTTTCCCTGGATCCACTTTCAAGCACCCGCTGCCTATCAATTACCTTAAATATCAATTTCCTTCTGACAAAATTTTCTTTTCTTTACGTTCATTGTTAGACCTGCGTCTGTCAAACACTTTGCCACTTCCGCCAGCAACTTCAGGTGGTCCTAAAAGTTCGTACTGCATACCATCAGGTCGCCCAGGTAGACGAACACATTCTCCCGCAGACGCGAAGGGATTGCCTTGTCCATCAGTCTACTCATAGTCTGCGGTCCATTGCACAGACAAAGTGGCATTACCTTGAAGTGGTACAGAGGCCTCCCCGGAACCGCGAATGCTCTTTTTTCCTTGGAGGACTCTGTCAATTTGATCTGAAAGAACGCGTCCTACAGATCAATGCCATTAATAAATTGCGTATCTTTCAGTCTGCTCAATAGGCCGTTAATGTGAGGCAGCGGGTATGAGTCTTTCTTAGATACCGGGTTGACCTTTCTGGAATCTATGCACGTCCTAACTTTACCTGGTTTCCGGACCAGTACCACAGGGCTACACCACGGAGAGTTCGATTCCTCGATAACTCCCATTTCGAGTAGCCTCTCTATCTCGCTGAAAGCTTCGGCTTGCCCCGTAGGCGAAAGAGGGAAATGTTTTCTTTTTATAGGAGCCGCATCACCAGTGTCAATGTGATGCTCCACTAACTTCCTTTGCCCCAGACCTAACTTTTCAAATGAAGGAAACGCCTCTATGACCTTCTGTAAATCTCTCCTCTGGGTTGGTGACAGATCATGTAGATTAAGTTCTTCCTCTTTTTTCATTTCTAGCCTCTAGGCACTCTACACTTGGGAATATTTCGGGAGATAACGCAAATGCTCTCCAAAAATCAACCCCGAAGTAAGCTTCTTGGAGAAGCGAGGGAACAAAGTAAAAACGAATAACCTTAGTGGTATGTTTGAAGGTGATCGGCAAAGATATCGCGCCTAAGAATTTCTGCTTGTTGTCACCCGCGGTGTATATGAACGCATGTAGGGGATGATAATCGAAGCCGTTATCTTTTAGGAATTCTTCACAATTCTTCCCCAAGATGGAGACGTTGGCCCCCGTGTCCAGCAACCCCACAATTAAAATGTCTCTGATTTTTAGCTTAACGAGAGGCCTTTCGTCCTCCGTAAGCATTAACGTGGTGGTTTGCAGCAATCTACGCTCCTGTATTCTCCGGTGCTATCTTTTCCTGGACCTCAAAATATTCTCTGATACCGGTTGATTTTCAAAAATCGCATGTCTTACTTGCTCGTACCTATTTCCCTTTTCTTCTAGATTAAGTGGAAAATGCGTCTGGCAAGCAGCATCCCTATGCTGTCGTTGCAGAATCCTGGTCGGTTCGCCCATCGCGGATGAGGACGTTGGACTATCGGATTCGGAACAATTGGAATTATCTGTACTGTCAAGGAAAGTTACTATTACCTTTGGGTACTCCTTCGCCAGGGTACCACTAATCCTCGGAAGCTCATCACCTCCATGCAACCCTGTACCTGCGAGAGACCCACCCTCTGGTTCAGCGTACGGGAAGACGCCTCGAGCACTGGATGGTATGGGGGCTATGACACCGACCGAGGATCCCCCGTCTTCTCGCTCGGGTACTAGTATCCCTGCATACGATGGTCCCTAGGGCATTTTGGAGTAAATACTCCTCTATGCCCACATTTAAAACAAAACGGATTCCTAATGGTTTCCTCACAGTAAATATAAGAATTCCCCATAGCCTGACAATTCCAACACTGGTTTCGTGAATAGTCCGGTTTCCTGTTGCGTCAATACTCCAACGCCTCTATCTGTGGGTCAGCTTCGCAGTCCTCGCCTTCCATCCTCATGTCTGGGGTTATCGTGCGGGCCTCGTTCACGTGACGTCCCGGGTAAGTGATTCCCAATAACTTACTTTTTTCAGCACTTACTGTCCTCTGCGTGCTATGTCGCGTAGATCATGAAGGGCTCTCACTTTCGCGTTGAAAAGCAGCAGCGTCAGCTGATATTGGTTCTCTTAGGCGCGCATTTAAGGAGACTATGTCCGTGTGGAACACGTCATAGGACTCACTTAGCTTCTGCTTACGCATGGAGATCTCCATCATAATCTCGTGGTCACTTTTCAGGGTACCGAATTCTCTCTTTAATGAATAGCACAAAAATGCATAAGTCGCGTTTGGGTTTTGTTTCGTAAACCACTCTTCGGCCCGCCCAGAAAGGAATAGGTGGAAACTAGCCATTATTTGGTCGTCAGAGCATTGTGTACGCTCACACAGGGTGTTTAGCTTAAACAGAAAATCCGCAACGCTCCCAGTGCCATCGAACGATATTTTCCACTCCTGGGGATTTTACTACTATGCTGTTCGGAGCAGGGTTCATTGGGGTTACAACCGCTGGGAGTGGGTTACGTTCCGTTCTAATCGCGTTCCTGTTAAAATTCATCGATTGTTGTGCATACTGAAGAGCTGCGTTGAACTGGTCCATGTTGTTTCGGATCGTCCCCATCTCTCTCATTTCTTCCTGCGAGGTCCGGAAAAGTTGGTGTAACATTTCCACTCACGAGGAGATTCGGCGCGGATCCCCGAGTTATGCGCCCTATCGTTTGCAGCTTCTCCAAACTTCCCATGATTTAACGGCAAAGCACTAGCTCCATCCAGTGCGTATGTCGACACATTGGTCATTAACCCCGAGGTATTATGTGCATTTTCCAGGGGAGCGTTAAGATTGCTGGTGCTTCCCGGGCTATCCATTTTTTCATGCTGGTCATTTTGGTCCGAGCTTGCATTCGTCCCCGCTGTATCTCCATCTCGGCTACTTACTTGTGTGTGCATCAACAGGGGACTCTTAGTCTTCGAAAAACCCCCCTATTATTGCTACCCTGGTGCTGTTTCCGTCTAAAATTGTCCCCACTCCCGAACGGAGTATTCCTGGCCATTCGCCCAAACGATTGGTCATGCGACTTTATAATCAAAAAAAATTTTAACTGCTAAACTTGAGTATTGGTGTAAAAAAAACTTCTATCTAAAGCAAACTTAAGGCAGTTAGGGGTAAAAAAAAAGGTCAGAATTCACCCTCCTTTGCCCTATATTACCGACGATTTTCTTGAAAAAAGAAAAACAATTTTTTGCGCGAGGGAAAAAAAATTCGCGAGAATAAATACAATCATTGTTTATTCGATAATCGTATCGAATAAAAAAAAATTCAAAAAGCTGGAAACAAAGTGGTTATTGAAATATACGTGTTATAAAAGCAAAAAAACAAACAGTATAGGTTTCGCAAAGCTACTCGTGTATTTAGTTGTTAATGGGAATGCTGACATGCCATCATTAGAAGGCACTGGCATATAGGAAAAAATTTTGTTACAAAAAAATTTCACTCATAGTTGTCCCTAGTGCACCCAACCGCAGCGCAAGAGGAGGTCTTAGGGACCCGCCTCTGGGACTGGTTGGGGCCACTAGGGTCAGTTCCAGACACACACAGTTTAGTCCCAGCACACCCAGCTGCAACGCGAGGGCGATCTCCAGGGGCTCACCTCTGGGACAGGCTGGGGGTGTTGGTGCCTCCCGTCCACTCAAACTGGACAGCCCTCCTGACTCCGCCGCAATGGACGGAGCGGTTTCAAAAGCCGCTCCCCAGACTGGTGGGACAGGAAAAGGTGCCGCTTTGCATCCCAGCTCAATCCGTCGCGATCCAGGTGGTATTCAAGGCTACCACCTGAGACGTGGGATGAGCTGGGGTCCTTGTAACACACACTCACATACTCATACCAGACAACACCAATTCGGTAAAAGAGAATTGAAAAAAATTATAAAATTTAACTATAAAAAAATCAAACACAATTAGCGCACATAAATATTACCAAAGCCGATTAATGGACAACATCCGCAAACTCAAAACCCCAAATCTACAAAAAAAACTAAGTGCGTGCAGCACTGCCTCACCGGGGAAATACAAAATCCGGAGGACACGACGTTCAGTCTCGTGGAACCCTCAGCTACTGCCCCCGATGACCACTCCGGAAACCTGATCCGTCCAACGATCCCACCGCAACGCAGGTGGTTGCTCCCGCAGCTGCTTACCTAGGACTGGTGGGATGGTCAACTTCACAAGTAAATTATTTTCTATGGGAGCAGCAAGGAAGGCAGTCGGCATGATCTAGTGGTGCTCTGTGGCTAGTCATGTTGGCTGGGCGGGGTTCTTGCCAACCCTGCTGTCCTGCGCCATAATCAGAAAAAAACCTATCATGCCTTTAAAAAAAATCGTCAAAAAGCACAGAACTCATTCAAAACGCTTAAAGTTCAAAAGAAAACGACATCCGGCCGAACCGGATGCCACGGATAGGCCGTTACAACATTCAAATTCAAAACTTCAAAAAAAAACTAAACGCAAAAAAAATTACCGAACCGGAAATGACCGGCTACCAAACGCAGAAAGTCAGAATGAAAAAAAGCTGAAAAGTAGAAAGGGGGAAAACAACAAAAGCCGAATATATATAGGGGGCGCCGCGGGTGTTGTTGCGACGCCCGGCGCTTGACCCACCCTCATCCATGGCCATCGACGCACCTAATTCTCGATGGCCCCTTACCTAAATTCCATATGTGCCTTCTAAATCAAAAAAATAACCAGCATTCCCATTTTATATAAAATTTATTCAATATACATTACTAAGACAGAGGTATAATAGAAATAGAAAAATATTGAAATATTTTCTTTTATTTATAAGTTATCCTAACTAATGATTTTATATTTTGGTGCTTTACGCACTTTTATTAAATGAAAAAAAAGTCTCAAAATAATTCAATAAAATTGAAAAATATCCTCAAAATTGCTGGTAAGTATAAATATGCAGAAGGCTCAAAAGAAATATAAAGCCATATCAGATGTTTAGGTTAACTACCGAATGCAAAACTAATAAAACCAAAAAAATGTAATTTATTTTACTGTGGCTGCCACCAGTGATCGGAATTTGCCACCATAGTGCCTTTTCCCATTTACTACTATAGTAGTATATAGTCGGATTATACCCAATATCCTCCCTTAGCAAAACAAAAGTTTTCCCGGAGACCCAAAAGAAAACAGTTTCGAGAGCTATATTTTAGGTTGCCAATTACATGAAGTAACGAAAAATCCCCTTTACGTTTCCATATCCGTTTTTGCCTTGAAATCAGTTTTAAACTCAGTTAAATTTTTTTTTAGAAGGGAGATTGAGCTTTTTGTCACTCGAATGAAAATTATTTTTATAGAAATGTTGCCGATAGAGGGTTTTGCTCAAAAAAAAATTAAAAACGGGAATTAGGTAATAATGTTGGAGCTAAGTTTTAGAGCTGAAGTTAATGTCACTATCAAAAGAAACTTATTTTTTATTCAAATTGCTGATGGAAGAATAAAAGGCTGCTATATGAAGTTTTATTGTTTACTTTAGAAAAAAAAATGTTAGATCGAATTAAATGACCAGCGTTGCATTTATTAATAAAAATGGACATCTTTTATAAAAAAAAATTGTTGTTGCCCGTCAAATTTTTACTGGAATTTTACTATGACAAGCTAAGAAATACAAATGGTACTATTTTTAATGAGTTCCATACTATTTTGAAGTATCGCGCGCTACCCTACTTTTGGTGACAAGTTCCATCACGGCGCCCACGCTTCACATTTTGCGATCCGTTATTCAGCGAATATTCTAGTGCAGTGTGTTCGCGTGCAGCTCGAACTATCCAAGTACAGTCAGCCTTAAATTAATAGCTATGTATATCCACTATGGCGTCTCTACCGAAATGTGTCTATCGCTCCGCTATTTTCTCCCTGATATGCTATATAGAGTCTAGTCAATTAAAACTATGCATAACATCAATTCCCATCACGATTACTTTAGGGGAATTAAATTTATTAATTTTTTTCACATGCATGACAGATTGAGGTACAACTTTTTGTTTCGTAATTGCGTTTACGGACATTGTATCCAATGAACTAAATCTCCCTTTACGCAGCATATTCTTTATAAAGCAAGGTGATACTATATGAACGGATCATTCTGACAAAATTAAGCATTAGGGATATAATTTTTCTTTGTTTTCCCGCTTTTACTACTATTCGGGGAATTACGGGCTACTTGGGTATTATTCGGGCTACAAGCGAAACACCGCTTGTTTGTCTGGAACATAAAAGTGCCGTCGTTGGGAATTTTCCATATCAAATGGAAAGTCAACTCGTCGGCATCAAACTGTGAAAGCGCATCGGGTGCTACATTCAGGGTGCCTTTGCGATGTTCCATTCTAAAGTCGTATCTTTACAGCAGAAGCGACCACCTCCCCAACCTTCCGCTCAGGTCATTTTGCGTCATCAGCCACTTGAGACTGGAGTGGCCCGTGATAATCCGAAACGGTAATCCTTCAATATAGGGTCGGAAACGCTTCACGCTGACTATGGCGGCGAGACATTCCACCTCGGTTACTGTATAATTGCGTTGAGCATTATTCAGCTTTTTCGAAAGAACGCGATTGGATGCTCAGTGCCCTCATCATCGACCTGGAACAACACCCCGCCAACACATATTTTGGAAGCGTCGCATTGGATTACAAACTCTTTGGAAAAATCGGGTTGGGCCAAGACAGGAGCGGAACTCAAGGCTACTTTAAGTTTTTCCAAGGCCTCCATTGTTTCAGCAGTAAGTTTGAAAGGGCCTGATGACTTACGAAGGCAGTCGGCCAATGGTCCTGCCAAGTTAGCAAAATTGTTAATAAATATCCTGTACCAATTTACCATGCCCACAAACCTACGCACCTGCCGAGGGGATTTAGGGATCGGAAAGTTTCGCATACCTTCTATTTTCCCTGGATCAACTTTCAAGCACCCGCTGCCTATCAATTACCCTAAATATCAAATTTCCTTCTGACAAAATTTTCTTTTCTTTACGTTCATTGTCAGACCTGCGTCTGTCAAACACTTTGCCACTTCCGCCAGCAACTTCAGGTGGTCCTAAAAGTTCGTACTGCATACCATCAGGTCGCCCATGTAGACGAACACATTCTCCCGCAGACGCGAAGGGATTGCCTTGTCCATCAGTCTACTCCATTGCACAGAACAAAGTCCATTACCTTGAAGTGGTACAGAGGCCTCCCCGGAACCGCGAATGCTCTTTTCCTTGGAGGACTCCGTCAATTTGATCTGAAAGATCGCGTCCTACAGATCAATGCCATTAATAAAGTACGTATCCTTCAGTCTGCTCAATAGGCCGTTAGTGTGGGGCAGCGGGTATGAGTCTTTCTTAGCTACCGGGTTGACCTTTCTGGAATCTATGCACATCCTAACTTTACCTGGTTTCCGGACCAGTACCACAGGGCTACACCACGGAGAGTTCGATTCCTCGATACCTCCCATTTCGAGTAGCCTCTCTATCTCGCTGAAAGCTTCGGCTTGCCTCGTAGGTGAAAAAGGGGAATGTTTTCTTTTAATTGGAGCCGCATCACCAGTGTCAATGTGATGCTCCACTAACTTCCTTTGCCCCAGACCTAACTTTTCAAATGAAGGAAACGCCTCTATGACCTTCTGTAAATCTCTTCTCCGGGTTGGTGATAGATCATGGAGATTAAGTTCTTCGTTTTTCCATTTCTAGCCTCTAGGCACTCTACACTTGGGAATATTTCGGGAGATTACGCAAATGCTCTCCAAAAATCAACCCCGAAGGAAGCTTCTTGGAGAAGCGAGGGAACAAAGTAAAAACGAATAACCTTAGTGTTATGTTTGAAGGTGATCGGTAAAGATATGGTGCCTAAGAATTTCTGCTTGTTGTCACCCGCGGTGTATATGAACGCATGTAGGGGATGATAAAAGAAGCCGTTATCTTTTAGGAATTCTTCACAATTCTTCCCCAAGATGGAGACGTTGGCCCCCGTTTTAGCTTAACGAGAGGCCTTTCGTCCTCCGTAAGCATTAACGTGGTGGTTTGCAGCAATCTACGCTCCTGTATTCTCCGGTGCTATCTTTTCCTGGACTTCAAAATATTTTCTGATACCGGTTGATTTTCAAAAATCGCATGTCTTACTTGCTCGTACCTATGTCCCTTTTCTTCTAGATTAAGTGGAAAATGCATCTGGCAAGCAGTATCCCTATGCTGGCGTTGCAGAATCCTGGTCGGTTCGCCCATCGCGGATGGGGACGTTGGACTATCGGATTCGGAACTATTGGAATTATCTGTACTGTCAAGGAAAGTTACTATTACCTCTGGGTACTCCTTCGCCATGGTACCACTAATCCTCGGAAGCTCATCACCTCCATGCAACCCTGTACCTGCGAGAGACCCACCCTCTGGTTCAGCGTACGGGACGACGCCTCGAGCACTGGATGGTATGGGGGCTATGACACCGAACGAGGATCCCCCGTCTTCTCGCTCGGGTACTAGTATCCCTGCCTACGATGGTCCCTAGGGCATTTTGGAGTAAATACTCCTCTATGCCCACATTTAAAACAAAATGGATTCCTAATGGGTTCCTCACAGTAAATATAAGAATGCCCCATAGCCTGACAATTCCAACACTGGTTTCGTGAATAGTCCGGTTTCCTGTTGCGTCAATACTCCAACGCCTCTATCTGTGGGTCAGCTTCGCAGTCCTCTCCTTCCATCCGCGTGTCCCTGTTGTCCAATAACTTACTTTCTTTCAGCACTTACTCTCCTCTGCATGCTATGTCGCGTAGATCATGAAGGGCTCTTACTTCCGCGTTGAAAATATCAGCGTCAGCTGACATTGGTTCTCTTAGGCGCGCGTTTAAGGAGACTATGTCCATGTGGAACACGTCATAGGACTCACTTAGCTTCTGATTACGCATGGAGATCTCCACCATAATCTCGTGGTCACTTTTCAGGGTACCGAATACTCTCTTTAATGAATAGCACAAAAATGCATAAGTCGCGTTTGGGTTTTGTTTCGTAAACAACCAGTTCCACTCTTCGGCCCGCCCAGAAAGGAATAGGTGGAAACTAGCCATTATTTGGTCGTCAGAGCATTGTGCACGCTCACACAGGGTATTTAGCTTAAACAGAAGATCCGCAACGCTCCCAGTGCCATCGAACGATATTTTCCACTCCTGGGGGTTTTACTACTATGCTGTTCGGAGCAGGGTTCATTGGGGTTACAACCGCTGGGAGTGGTTACGTTCCGCTCTAATCGCGTTCCTGTTAAAATTCATCGATTGTTGTGCATACTCAAGAGCTGCGTTGAACTGGTCTATGTTGTTTCGGATCGTCCCCATCTCTCTCCGCATTTCTTCCTGCGAGGTCCGGAAAAGTTGGTGTAACATTTCCACTCACGAGTATCCACGAGGAGCTTCGGCGCGGATCCCCGGGTTATGCGCCCTATCGCTTGCAGCTTCTCCAAACTTCCCATGATATAATGGCAAAGCACTAGCTCCATCCAGTGCGTATGTGACACATTGGTCATTAGCCCCGAGGTATTATGTGCATTTTCCAGGGGAGCGTTAAGATTGCTGGTGCTTCCCGGGCTATCCATTTTTTCGTGCTGGTCATTTTGGTCCGAGCTTGCATTCGTCCCGCTGTATCTCCATCTCGGCTACCTACTTGTGTGTGCATCAACAGGGGACTCTTAGTCTTCGAAAAAGCCCCCCTATTATTGCTACCCCGGTGATGGTTCCGTCTAAAATTGTCCCCACTCCCGAACGGAGTACTCCTGGCCATTCGCCCGAACGATTGGTCATGCGACTTTATAATTAAAAAAAATTTTAACTGCTAAACTTGAGTATTAGTGTAAAAAAAAACTTCTATCTAAAGCAAAACTTAAGGCCGTTTGGGGTAAAAAAAAAGGTCAGAATTCACCCCCCTTCGCCCTATATCACCGACGATTTTCTTGAAAAAAGAAAATCAATTTTTTGCGCGAGGGAAAAAAAATTCGCGAGAATAAATACAATCATTGTTTATTCGATAATCGTATCGAATAAAAAAAAATTCAAAAAGCTGGAAACAAAGTGGTTATTGAAATATACGTGTTATAAAAGCAAAAAAAAACAGTATAGGTTTCGCAAAGCTACTCGTGTATTTAGTTGTTAATGGGAATGCTGACATGCCATCATTAGAAGGCACTGGCATATAGGAAAAAATTTTGTTACAAAAAAATTTCACTCATAGTTGTCCCTAGTGCACCCAACCGCAGCGCAAAAGGAGGTCTTAGGGACCCGCATCTGGGACTGGTTGGGGCCACTAGGGTCAGTTCCAGACACACACAGTTTAGTCCCAGCACACCCAGCTGCAACGCGAGGGCGATATCCAGGGGCTCACCTCTGGGACAGGCTGGGGGTCTTGGTGCCTCCCGTCCACTCAAACTGGACAGCCCTCCTGACTCCGCCGCAATGGACGGAGCGGTTTCAAAAGCCGCTCCCCAGACTGGTGGGACAGGAAAATGTGCCGCTTTGCATCCCAGCTCAATCCGTCGCGATCCAGGTTGTATTCTAGGCTACCACCTGAGACGTGGGATGCGCTAGGGTCCTTGTAACACACACACTCACATACTCATACCAGACAACACAAATTTCATAAAAGAGAATTGAAAAACATTATAAAATTTAACGATAAAAAAATCAAACACAATTAGCGGACATAAATATTACCAAAGCCGATTAATGGACAACATCCGGAAACTCAAAACCCCAAATCTACAAAAAAAACTAAGTGCGTGCAGCACTGCCTCACCGGGTAAATACAAAATCCGGAGGACACGACGTTCAGTCTCGTGGAACCCTCAGCTACTGCCCCCGATGACCACTCCGGACAACCTGATCCGTCCAACGATCCCACCGCAACGCAGGTGGTTGCTCCTGCAGCTGCTTACCTAGGACTGGTGGGATGGTCAACTTCACAAGTAAATTATTTTCTATGGGAGCAGCAAGGAAGGCAGTCGGCATGATCTAGTGGTGCTCTGTGGCTAGTCATGTTGGCTGGGCGGGGTTCTTGCCAACCCTGCTGTCCTGCGCCATAATCAGAAAAAAAACCTATCATGCCTTTAAAAAAAATCGTCAAAAAGCACAGAACTCATTCAAAACGCTTAAAATTCAAAAGAAAACGACATCCGGCCGAACCGGATGCCACGGATAGGCCGTTACAACATTCAAATTCAAAACTTCAAAAAAAAACTAAACGCAAAAAAAATTACCGAACCGGAAATGACCGGTTACCAAACGCAGAAAGTCAGAATGAAAAAAAGCTGAAAAGTAGAAAGGGGGAAAACAACAAAAGCCGAATATATATAGGGGGCCCGCGGGTGTTTTTGCGACGCCCGGCGCTTGACCTACCCTCACCCATGGCCATCGACGCACCTAATTCTCGATGGCACCTTACCTAAATTCCATATGTGCCTTCTAAATCAAAAAAATAACCAGCATTCCCATTTTATATAAAATTTATTCAATATACATTACTAAGACAGAGGTATAATAGAAATAGAAAAATATTGAAATATTTTCTTTTATTTATAAGTTATCCTAACTAATGACTTTACATTTTGATGCTTTACGCACTTTTATTAAACGAAAAAAAGTCTCAAAATAATTCAATAAAATTGAAAAATATCCTCAAAATTGCTGGTAAGTATAAATATGCAAAAGGCTCAAAAGAAATAAAAAGCCATATCAGATGTTTAGGTTAACTACCGAATGCAAAACTAATAAAACCAAAAAAATGTAATTTATTTTACTGTGGCTGCCACCAGTGATGGGAATTTGCCATCATAGTGCCTTTTCCCATTTACTACTATAGTAGTATATAGTCGGATTATACCCAATATCCTCCCTTAGCAAAACAAAAGTTTTCCCGGAGACCCAAAAGAAAACAGTTTCGAGAGCTATATTTTAGGTTGCCAATTACATGAAGTAACGAAAAATCCCCTTTACGTTTCCATATCCGTTTTTGCCTTGAAATCAGTTTTAAACTCAGTTTAATTTTGTTTAGAAGCGAGATTGAGCTTGTTGTCACTCGAATGAAAATTATTTTATAGAAATGTTGCTGATAGAGGGTTTTGCTAAAAAAAAAGAGCTAAGTTTTAGAGCTGAAGTTAATGTCACTATCAAAAGAAACTCATTTTTTATTCAAATTGCTAATGGAGGACATGTTTTGTTGTTGTTGTTGTGAGTGTTTTCGATGTAATGGTGCTTTGCCGGATACAGATCCGGTACGCTCCGTTACCACAGAACGTTTAAGGTGCTAGCCCGACCATCTCGGGAACGATCTATGTGGCCACATTAAACCTTCAGGCCATCTCC
>JARSSU010007583.1:0-28702 GCA_029619165.1 Eurosta solidaginis
CCCCGGTAAGCAATTTAAAAAAAAACGCAAGAGTAGGCTACACGAGAACGGAGACGTCGAGATAACCAAAACAAATGCGTTAAACAAATTCGTACACGTTATTTATCAATTTAACTCTAGAATTAAAGGATATACAAACGAGAAACAACGTTGACAACTTTTAAAAACAGTTTTAATAACTTATCTCAAAAATTATCGCTCTGATGAAAACAACTGAAATGAGTTATCTACTTAAATTTGATGAACAAAACGACTACGTATTTTAAACATGATACCCTTTGCCCGGTAAGCAAATTTAAAAAAAAAACGCATATGTAGGACACGAGAATCGGAGACGTCGAAGTAACCAAAACAAATGCGTTAAACAATTGTTAAACGTTATTTAGCATTAACTCTAGAATAAGGATATACAAACGAGAAACAAACGTTTGACAACTTAAGCAGTTTAATAACTATCTCAAAAAATTATCGCTCTGGATGAAACAAACGGATGAGTTATCTCTTAAATATGATGAACAAAACGGACTTACGATTTAAAACATGCTAAACCTTTAGCCAGAGTAAGCAAATTAAAAAAAAAAAGCAATATGTAGGCTACACGAGAACGGAGATCGAGTACAAAAAACAAATGCGTAAACAACTCGTACACGTATTATCAATTTAACTCTAGAATTAAAGTAATATACAACGAGAAACAACGTTTGAAAACCTCTTAAACAGTTTTAATAAATATTCTCAAAATTGTCGCTCTGATGCAAACAATGCTGAGTTATAAAAAAAAAAATAAATAAATGTAAGGCGCGATAACCTCCGAAGAGATCTAAGGCCGAGCTTCTCTTCCAATTTGCGTCGTGCTCCTCTTGATTTTCCCTACAAATTGGCCGGACGGGACCTATATGTTTTATGCCGACTCCGAACGGCATCTGCAAGGCAGATGAGTTTCACTGAGAGCTTTTCATGGCAGAAATACAATCGGAGCGCTTGCCAAACACTGCCGAGGGGCGACCCCGCTTAGAAAACTGTCTCTCTAGTTTGACATCTTATTTCTAAAACGTGTGATGTGCTTGCCGGGCTGTAACCAGGCATACGGGATGTGAGAGGCGGAGCACGCTACCATCACACCACGGTGGCACACCTGCTGGTGATATACTCTAAATTTGTGGAACAAAACGACTTACGTATTTTAAACATGCTAACCTTTAGCCCCGGGAAGCAAAATTAAAAAACAAAACGCAATATGTAGGCTACACGAGAACGGAGGAGTCGAGTAACCAAAACAAATGCGTTAAACAAATCGTACACGTTATTATCAATTAACTCTAGACATTAAAGGCTATACAACGAGAAACAACGTGACAACCTTTAAACAGTTTAATACTACTCAAAAATTATCGCTCTGATGCAAAACAACTTAGACGAGTATCTACTTAAATTGATGACCACAAACGACTCACGTATGTTAAGCATGCTACCTTTAGCCGGTAAGCAAATACGCAATAGTGTGGCTACACGAGACACGGAGACGTCGAGTAACCAAAACAAATGCGTTAAATCCTCACAATTCGATACACGTGATTATCATTTAACTCTAGACATAGATATAACAACGAGAAACAACGACGTTGACACCTTAATACAGTTGTAATAACGATCTCAAAAAATATCGCTCTGATGCTAAACAACTGAGGAGTTATCTACTTAATATGATGAACAAAACGACTTACGTATTTTAACATGCTAACCTTTAGCCGGTAAGAAATTACGCATATGTAGGCTACACGAGAACGGAGACGTCGAGTAACCAAAAACAATGCGTAAACAACATTCGTACACGTATTTATCAATTTAACTCTAGAATTAAAGGATCTACAACTGAGAACAACGTGTGACAACTTTAAATACAGTTTCATATAACTATCTCAAAATTGTCGCTCGCATGCAAACAACTGATGAGTTATCTACTCAAATTTGTTGAACAAACGACTTACGTATTTTAATAGTAAGTCGTTGTTTCAACAAATTTGAAGTAGATAACTCAGCAGTTGTTGCATGAGAGCAGACAATTTTTTCGAGATAGTTATTAAAATTGTTTAAAGGTTGTCAAACCGTTGTTCTCGTTGTATATCCTTTAATTCTAGAGTTAATGATAAATAACGTGTAAGATATTTGTTTAACGCATTTGTTTTGGTTACTCGACGTCTCCGTTCTCGTGTAGCCTACATATTGCGTTTTTTTCTTTAATTTGCTTACCGGGCTAAAGGTTAGCATGTTTAAAATACGTAAGTCGTTTTTTCATCATATTTAAGTAGAACTCTCAGTTGTTTGCATCAGAGCGATAATTTTGAAGATAGTTATCTAAAAACTGTTTAAAGTTGTCAAACGTTGTTTTCGTTGTATATCCTTTAATTTCTTTTTTTTTTTTTTTCTTTTTTTTTTTGTTTTTTGTTTTTTTTTTTTTTTTTGTTTTTGTTTTTTTTTTTTTTTTTTTTTTTTTTTTTTTTATAGAGTTAAATTGATAAATAAACGCGTTACGAATTTGTTTAAGCATGTTTTGGTTAGCTACTTCGAAACGTCTCCGTTCTCGTGAGCCTACATATTGCGTTTTTTTTTTTAATTGCTTACCGGGCTAAAGGTTAGCATGCTTAAAATACGTAAGTCGTTTTGTTCATCATATTTTAAGTAGAAAACTCATCAGTTGTTTGCATCAGAGCGATAATTTTTGAGATGTATTAAACTGTTTAAAGGTTGCAAACGTTGTTTCTCGTTGTATATCCTTTTCTAAGAGTTTAAAATTGATAAAGAACGTGTACGAATTGTTTAACGCATTTGTTTTGGTTACTCGACGTCTCCGTCTCGTGTAGCCTACATATGCGTTTTTTTTTAATTTGCTTACCGGGCAAAGGTAGCATGTTTTTTAAAATACGTAAGTGTTTTGTTCAAACAAATTTGAGTAGATAACTCAGCAGGTGGCCACCGTTGTGTGATGGTAGCGTGCTCGCACATATCGGCCACGGCGTATGCTCGTTGCACGTTCGGCAAAGCAACATCAAAATATTCGACATAGAGTCAATGAGAGAAAATTTTTCTAAGCGGGGTCGCCCTCGGCAGTAGTCTGGCAAGCGCTCGAGTGTATTTCTCGCCATGAAAAGCTCTCACAGTGGAAACTATCTGCCTCGCAGATGCCGGTCGGAGTGGTCGGCAGATAAAACATATAGTCCGTCGCAGGCCAATTGTAGCGAAAAGTTCAAGCAGGAGCAAGACGCAAGTGGAAGAGAAGCTCGGCCTAGATCTCTTCGGAGGTTATCGCGCCTTACATTTATTGTATTTTTTTTTTTATAACTCAGCAGTTGTTTGCATCAGAGCGACAATTTTGAGATAGTTATTAAAACTGTTAAAGGTGTCAAACGTTGTTTCCGTTGTATATACTTTAATTCTAGAGTTAAATTGATAAATAACAGTGTACGAAGTTGTTTAACGCATTTGTCTTGCGCTTACTCGACGTCTCCGTCTCGCGTAGCCCGACATATTGCGTAATTTGCTTACCGGAGCTAAGGTCGCATGTTAAAAATACGTAAGGTCGTTTTCGTTCATCATATCTTAAGTAGACAAACTCATCAGTTGTTTGCATCAGAGCGATAATTTTGAGATAGTTATTAAAACTGCTTAAAGGTGTCAAACGTTGTTTCTCAGTTGTCTATCCTTTGTATATTCTAGAGTTAAATTGATAAATATAACGTGTACGAATTTGTTTACGCACATTTGTTTTGGTTACTCGACGTCTCCGTTCTCGTGTAAGCTACATATTGCGTTTTTTTTAAATTGCTTACGGGCAAAGGTTAGCATGTTAAAATACGTCAGTCGTTTGTCATCATATTTAGTAGATAACTCATCAGTGTTTGCATCAGAGCGATATATTTTTGAGATAGTTATTAAACATGTTAAGGTTGTCAAACGTTGTTCTCGTTGTATATCCTTTAATTCTAGAGTTAAATTGATAAATAACGTGTACGACTGGTTTAACGCATTTGTTTGGTACTCGACGTCTCCGTTCTCGTGTAGCATACATATTGCGTAATTTGGCTTACCGGGCTAAAGGTTAGCAGGTTTAAATACGTAAGTCTTTTGTGCATCATATTAAGTAGATAACTCATCAGTGTTGCATCAGAGCGATAATTTTGAGATAGTTATTAAAACTGTTTAAAGGTTGTCAAACGTTGTTTCTCGTTGTATATCCTTTAATTCTAGAGTTACATTGATAAATATACGTGGACGGAATTGTTAACGCATTTGTTTTGGTTACCTCGACGTCTCCGTTCTCGTGTAGCCTACATAATGCGTAATTGCTACCGGGCTAAGGTTCGCATGTTTAAATACGTAGCTGTTTGTTCATCATATTAAGTAGATAACTCAGCAGTGTTGGCATCAGAGCGACTATTTCTTGAGAGAGTATTTTAAATACTGTTTAAGGTTGTCAAACGTTGTTTCTCGTTGTATATCCTTAATTCTAGCGTTATTGATCAAAGTAACGTGTACGAATTTGGTTAACGCATTTCGCTTTGGTACGCGACGTCTCCGTTCTCGTGTAGCCTACATATTGCGTAGGATTGCCTTACCGGGCTAAAGGTTAGCATGTTAAAATACGTAAGTCGTTGTGTTCTTTTTTATCATATTTAAGTAGATAACGCATCAGTTCGTTGGCACATCAGAGCGATAAGTTTTGAGATAGTTAGTAAAACTGTTAAAGGTTGTCAACCGTGTGTTCTCGTTGTCTATCCTTTAATTCTCGAGTTAAAATGATAAATACGTGTACGAATCGAATTTGTTTAACGCATTGTTTTGGTGACTCGACGATCCTCCGTTCTCGTGTAGCCGACATATGCGTATTGCTTACGGGCTAAGGTTAGCATGTTTAAAATACGTAAGTCGTTCTGTTCATCATATTTAATTGTAGATAACTCATCAGATTGTTGCATCAGAGCGATCATTTGAGATAGTTATATTAAGAACTGTTTAAAGGTTGTCAAACGTTGTTTCTCGTTGTATATCCTGTTAATTCTAGAGTAATAAATTGATAAATAACGTGTACGAATCTTGTTTAACGCATTTGTTTGGTTACTCGACCGTCTCCGTTCTCGTGTAGCCTACATATTGCGTTTTTTGTAATTGACTTACCGGTGCTAAAAGTTAGCATGTGTAAAATACGTAAGTCGTTGTCATCATATTTGAGTAGATAACTCATCAGTTGTTTGCATCAGAGCGACAATTTTTGAGATAGTTATTAAAAAAAACGCAATATGTAGGCTACACCGAGAACGGAGACGTCGAGTACCCAAACAAATGCGTTAAACAAATTCGTACACGTTATTTATCAATTTACTTAGAATTAAAGGATATACAACGAGAAACAACGTTTGACAACCTTTAACAGTTTTAATAACTATCTCAAAATTGTCGCTCTGATGCAAACAACTGATGAGTTATCTACTTAAATTTGATGAACAAAACGACTTACGTATTTTAAACATGCTAACCTTTAGCCAGGTAAGCAACATTAAAAAAAAACGCAAATATGTAGGCTACACGAGAACGGAGACGTCGAGTAAAACCAAAACAAATGCGTTAAACAAATTCGTACACGTTATTTATCAATTTACATCGTAGAATTAAAGGATATACAACGAGAAAACAACGTTTGACAAACCTTAAACAGTTTTAATAAACTATCTCAAAAATTGTCCGCTCTGATGCAAACAACTGATGAGTTATCTACTTAAATTTGATGAACAAAACGACTTACGTATTGTTTAAACATGCTAACCTTTAGCCCGGTAAGCAAATTAAAAAAAAACGCAATATGTAGGCTACACGAGAACGGAGACGTCGAGTAACCAAAACAAATGCGTTAAACAAATTCGTACACGTTATTTATCAATTTAACTCTAGAATTAAAGGATATACAACGAGAAACAACGTTTGACAACCTTTAAACAGTTTTAATAACTATCTCAAAAATTATCGCTCTGATGCAAACAACTGATGAGTATCTACTTAAATATGATGAACAAAACGACTTACGTATTTTAAACATGCTAACCTTTAGCCGGTAAGCAAATTAAAAAAAAACGCAATATGTAGGCTACACGAGAACGGAGACGTCGAGTAACCAAAACAAATGCGTTAAACAATTCGTACACGTTATTTATCAATTTAACTCTAGAATTAAAGGATATACAACGAGAAACAACGTTTGACAACCTTTAAACAGTTTTAATAACTATCTCAAAAATTGTCGCTCTGATGCAAACAACTGATGAGTTATCTACTTAAATTTGTTGAACAAAACGACTTACGTATTTTAAACATGCTAACCTTTAGCCCGGTAAGCAAATTAAAAAAAAACGCAATATGTAGGCTACACGAGAACGGAGACGTCGAGTAACCAAAACAAATGCGTTAAACAAATTCGTACACGTTATTTATCAATTTAACTCTAGAATTAAAGGATATACAACGAGAAACAACGTTTGACAACCTTAAACAGTTTTAATAACTATCTCAAAAATTGTCGCTCTGATGCAAACAAACTGATGAGTTATCTACTTAAATTTGTTGAACAAAACGACTTACGTATTTTAAACATGCTAACCTTTAGCCCGGTAAGCAAATTAAAAAAAAACGCAATATGTAGGCTACACGAGAACGGAGACGTCGAGTAACCAAAACAAATGCGTTAAACAAATTCGTACACGTTATTTATCAATTTAACTCTAGAATTAAAGGATATACAACGAGAAACAACGTTTGACAACCTTTAAACAGTTTTAATAACTATCTCAAAAATTGTCGCTCTGATGCAAACAACTGATGAGTTATCTACTTAAATTTGATTGAACAAAACGACTTACGTATTTTAACATGCTAACCTTTAGCCCGGTAAGCAAATTAAAAAAAAACGCAATATGTAGGCTACACGAGAACGGAGACGTCGAGTAACCAAAACAAATGCGTTAAACAAATTCGTACACGTTATTTATCAAATTTAACTCTAGAATTAAAGGATATACAACGAGAAACAACGTTTGACAACCTTTAAACAGTTTTAATAACTATCTCAAAAATTGTCGCTCTGATGCAAACAACTGATGAGTTATCTACTCAAAAATTTGTTGAACAAAACGACTTACGTATTTTAAACATGCTAACCTTTAGCCCGGTAAGCAAATTAAAAAAAAACGCAATATGTAGGCTACACGAGAACGGAGACGTCGAGTAACCAAAACAAATGCGTTAAACAAATTCGTACACGTTATTTATCAATTTAACTCTAGAATTAAAGGATATACAACGAGAAACAACGTTTGACAACCTTTAAACAGTTTTAATAACTATCTCAAAAATTGTCGCTCTGATGCAAACAACTGATGAGTTATCTACTTAAATTTGATGAACAAAACGACTTACGTATTTTAAACATGCTAACCTTTAGCCCGGTAAGCAAATTAAAAAAAAACGCAATATGTAGGCTACACGAGAACGGAGGACGTCGAGTAACCAAAACAAATGCGTTAAACAAATTCGTACACGTTATTTATCAATTTAACTCTAGAATTAAAGGATATACAACGAGAAACAACGTTTGACAACCTTTAAACAGTTTTAATAACTATCTCAAAAATTGTCGCTCTGATGCAAACAACTGATGAGTTATCTACTTAAATTTGTGAACAAAACGACTTACGTATTTTAAACATGCTAACCTTTAGCCCGGTAAGCAAATTAAAAAAAAACGCAATATGTAGGCTACACGAGAACGGAGACGTCGAGTAACCAAAACAAATGCGTTAAACAAATTCGTACACGTTATTTATCAATTTAACTCTAGAATTAAAGGATATACAACGAGAAACAACGTTTGACAACCTTTAAACAGTTTTAATAACTATCTCAAAAATTATCGCTCTGATGCAAACAACTGATGAGTTATCTACTTAAATTTGATGAACAAAACGACTTACGTATTTTAAACATGCTAACCTTTAGCCCGGTAAGCAAATTAAAAAAAAACGCAATATGTAGGCTACACGAGAACGGAGACGTCGAGTAACCAAAACAAATGCGTTAAACAAATTCGTACACGTTATTTATCAATTTAACTCTAGAATTAAAGGATATACAACGAGAAACAACGTTGACAACCTTTAAACAGTTTTAATAACTATCTCAAAAATTATCGCTCTGATGCAAACAACTGATGAGTTATCTACTTAAATTTGATGAACAAAACGACTTACGTATTTTAAACATGCTAACCTTTAGCCCGGTAAGCAAATTAAAAAAAAACGCAATATGTAGGCTACACGAGAACGGAGACGTCGAGTAACCAAAACAAATGCGTTAAACAAATTCGTACACGTTATTTATCAATTTAACTCTAGAATTAAAGGATATACAACGAGAAACAACGTTTGACAACCTTTAAACAGTTTTAATAACTATCTCAAAAATTATCGCTCTGATGCAAACAACTGATGAGTTATCTACTTAAATTTGATGAACAAAACGACTTACGTATTTTAAACATGCTAACCTTTAGCCGGTAAGCAAATTAAAAAAAAACGCAATATGTAGGCTACACGAGAACGGAGACGTCGAGTAACCAAAACAAATGCGTTTTAAACAAATTCGTACACGTTATTATCAATTTAACTCTAGGAATTAAAGGATATACAACGAGAAACAACGTTTGACAACCTTTTAAACAGTTTTAATAACTATCTCAAAAATTATCGCTCTGATGCAAACAACTGATGAGTTATCTACTTAAATTGATGAACAAAACGACTTACGTATTTTAAACATGCTAACCTTTAGCCCGGTAAGCAAATTAAAAAAAAACGCAATATGTAGGCTACACGAGAACGGAGACGTCGAGTAACCAAACAAATGCGTTAAACAAATTCGTACACGTTATTTATCAATTAACTCTAGAATTAAAGGATATACAACGAGAAACAACGTGACAACCTTTAAACAGTTTTAATAACTATCTCAAAAATTGTCGCTCTGATGCAAACAACTGATGAGTATCTACTTAAATTGTATGAACAAAACGACTTACGTATTTAAACATGCTAACCTTTAGCCAGGTAAGCAAATATAAAAAAAACGCAATATGTAGGCTACACGAGAACGAGACGTCGAGTAACCAAAACAAATGCGTAAACAAATTCGTACACGTTATTTATCAATTTAACTCTAGAATTAAAGGATATACAACGAGAAACAACGTTTGACAACCTTTAAACAGTTTTAATAACTATCTCAAAAATTATCGCTCTGATGCAAACAACTGATGAGTTATCTACTTAAATTTGTTGAACAAAACGACTTACGTATTTTAACATGCTAACCTTTAGCCCGGTAAGCAAATTAAAAAAAAACGCATATGTAGGCTACACGAGAACGGAGACGTCGAGTAACCAAAACAAATGCGTTAAACAAATTCGTACACGTTATTTATCAATTTAACTCTAGAATTAAAGGATATACAACGAGAAACAACGTTTGACAACCTTTAAACAGTTTTAATAACTATCTCAAAAATTGTCGCTCTGATGCAAACAACTGATGAGTTATCTACTTAAATTTGTTGAACAAAACGACTTACGTATTTAAACATGCTAACCTTTAGCCCGGTAAGCAAATTAAAAAAAAACGCAATATGTAGGCTACACGAGAACGGAGACGTCGAGTAACCAAAACAAATGCGTTAAACAAATTCGTACACGTTATTATCAATTTAACTCTAGAATTAAAGGATATACAACGAGAAACAACGTTTGACAACCTTTAAACAGTTTTAATAACTATCTCAAAAATGTCGCTCTGATGCAAAAACAACTGATGAGTTATCTACTTAAATTTGTGAACAAAACGACTTACGTATTTAAACATGCTAACCTTTAGCCCGGTAAGCAAATTAAAAAAAAACGCAATATGTAGGCTACACGAGAACGGAGACGTCGAGTAACCAAAACAAATGCGTTAAACAAATTCGTACACGTTATTTATCAATTTAACTCTAGAATTAAAGGATATACAACGAGAAACAACGTTTGACAACCTTTAAACAGTTTTAATAACTATCTCAAAAATTGTCGCTCTGATGCAAACAACTGATGAGTTATCTACTTAAATTTGTTGAACAAAAACGACTTACGTATTTTAAAGCATGCTAACCTTTAGCCCGTTAAGCAAATTAAAAAAAAACGCAATATGTAGGCTACACGAGAACGGAGACGTCGAGTAACCAAAACAAATGCGTTAAACAAATTCGTACACGTTATTTATCAATTTAACTCTAGAATTAAAGGATATACAACGAGAAACAACGTTTGACAACCTTTAAACAGTTTTAATAACTATCTCAAAAATTGTCGCTTGATGCAAACAACTGATGAGTTATCTACTTAAATTTGTTGAACAAAAACGGACTTACGTATTTTAAACATGCTAACCTTTAGCCCGGTAAGCAAATTAAAAAAAAACGCAATATGTAGGCTACACGAGAACGGAGACGTCGAGTAACCAAAACAAATGCGTTAAACAAATTCGTACACGTTATTTATCAATTTAACTCTAGAATTAAAGGATATACAACGAGAAACAACGTTTGACAACCTTTAAACAGTTTTTAATAACTATCTCAAAAATTGTCGCTCTGATGCAAACAACTGCTGAGTTATCTACTTAAATTTGTTGAACAAAACGACTTACGTATTTTAAACATGCTAACCTTTAGCCCGTAAGCAAATTAAAAAAAAACGCAATATGTAGGCTACACGAGAACGGAGACGTCGAGTAGTAACCAAAACAAATGCGTTAAACAAATTCGTACACGTTATTTATCAATTTAACTCTAGAATTAATGGATATACAACGAGAAACAACGTTTGACAACCTTTAAACAGTTTTAATAACTATCTCAAAAATTATCGCTCTGATGCAAACAACTGATGAGTTATCTACTTAAATTTGTTGAACAAAACGACTTACGTATTTTAAGCATGCTAACCTTTTAGCCCGGTAAAGCAAATAAAAAAAAACGCAATATGTAGGCTACACGAGAACGGAGACGTCGAGTAACCAAAACAAATGCGTTTAAACAAATTCGTACACGTTATTTATCAATTTAACTCTAGAATTAAAGGATATACAACGAGAAACAACGTTTGACAACCTTTAAACAGTTTAATAACTATCTCAAAAATTATCGCTCTGATGCAAACAACTGATGAGTTATCTACTTAAATATGATGAACAAAACGACTTACGTATTTTAACATGCTAACCTTTAGCCCGGTAAGCAAATTAAAAAAAAACGCAATATGTAGGCTACACGAGAACGGAGACGTCGAGTAACCAAAACAAATGCGTTAAACAAATTCGTACACGTTATTTATCAATTTAACTCTAGAATTAAAGGATATACAACGAGAAACAACGTTTGACAACCTTTAAACAGTTTTTAATAACTATCTCAAAATTGTCGCTCTGATGCAAACAACTGATGAGTTATCTACTTAAATTTGATGAACAAAACGACTTACGTATTTTAAACATGCTAACCTTTAGCCCGGTAAGCAAATTAAAAAAAAACGCAATATGTAGGCTACACGAGAACGGAGACGTCGAGTAACCAAAACAAATGCGTTAAACAAATTCGTACACGTTATTTATCAATTTAACTCTAGAATTAAAGGATATACAACGAGAAACAACGTTTGACAACCTTTAAACAGTTTTAATAACTATCTCAAAAATTGTCGTCTCTGATGCAAACACTGATGAGTTATCTACTTAAATTTGAGAACAAAACGACTTACGTATTTTAAACATGCTAACCTTTAGCCGTGTAAGCAAATTAAAAAAAACGCAATATGTAGGCTACACGAGAACGGAGACGTCGAGTAACCAAAAACAAATGCGTTAAACAAATTGTACACGTTATTTATCAATTTAACTCTAGAATTAAAGGATATACAACGAGAAACAACGTTTGACAACCTTTAAACAGTTTTAATAACTATCTCAAAAATTATCGCTCTGATGCAAACAACTGATGAGTTATCTACTTAAATTTGTTGAACAAAACGACTTACGTATTTTAAACATGCTAACCTTTAGCCCGGTAAGCAAATTAAAAAAAAACGCAATATGTAGGCTACACGAGAACGGAGACGTCGAGTAACCAAAACAAATGCGTTAAACAAATTCGTACACGTTATTTATCAATTTAACTCTAGAATTAAAGGATATACAACGAGAAACAACGTTTGACAACTTTAAACAGTTTTAATAACTATCTCAAAAATTATCGCTCTGATGCAAACAACTGATGAGTTATCTACTTAAATTTGATGAACAAAACGACTTACGTATTTTAAACATGCTAACCTTTAGCCCGGTAAGCAAATTAAAAAAAAACGCAATATGTAGGCTACACGAGAACGGAGACGTCGAGTAACCAAAACAAATGCGTTAAACAAATTCGTACACGTTATTTATCAATTTAACTCTAGAATTAAAGGATATACAACGAGAAACAACGTTTGACAACCTTTAAACAGTTTTAATAACTATCTCAAAAATTGTCGCTCTGATGCAAACAACTGATGAGTTATCTACTTAAATTTGATGAACAAAAACGACTTACGTATTTTAAACATGCTAACCTTTAGCCCGGTAAGCAAATTAAAAAAAAACGCAATATGTAGGCTACACGAGAACGGAGACGTCGAGTAACCAAAACAAATGCGTTAAACAAATTCGTACACGTTATTTATCAATTTAACTCTAGAATTAAAGGATATACAACGAGAAACAACGTTTGACAACCTTTAAACAGTTTTAATAACTATCTCAAAAATTGTCGCTCTGATGCAAACAACTGATGAGTTATCTACTTAAATTTGTTGAACAAAAACGACTTACGTATTTTAAGCATGCTAACCTTTAGCCGGTAAGCAAATTAAAAAAAAACGCAATATGTAGGCTACACGAGAACGGAGACGTCGAGTAACCAAAACAAATGCGTTAAACAAATTCGTACACGTTATTTATCAATTTAACTCTAGAATTAAAGGATATACAACGAGAAACAACGTTTGACAACCTTTAAACAGTTTTAATAACTATCTCAAAAATTGTCGCTCTGATGCAAACAACTGATGAGTTATCTACTTAAATTTGATGAACAAAACGACTTACGTATTTTAAACATGCTAACCTTTAGCCCGGTAAGCAAATTAAAAAAAAACGCAATATGTAGGCTACACGAGAACGGAGACGTCGAGTAACCAAAACAAATGCGTTAAACAAATTCGTACACGTTATTTATCAATTTAACTCTAGAATTAAAGGATATACAACGAGAAACAACGTTTGACAACCTTTAAACAGTTTTAATAACTATCTCAAAAATTGTCGCTCTGATGCAAACAACTGATGAGTTATCTACTTAAATTTGATGAACAAAACGACTTACGTATTTTAAACATGCTAACCTTTAGCCCGGTAAGCAAATTAAAAAAAAACGCAATATGTAGGCTACACGAGAACGGAGACGTCGAGTAACCAAAACAAATGCGTTAAACAAATTCGTACACGTTATTTATCAATTTAACTCTAGAATTAAAGGATATACAACGAGAAACAACGTTTGACAACCTTTAAACAGTTTTAATAACTATCTCAAAAATTATCGCTCTGATGCAAACAACTGATGAGTTATCTACTTAAATTTGATGAACAAAACGACTTACGTATTTTAAACATGCTAACCTTTAGCCCGGTAAGCAAATTAAAAAAAAACGCAATATGTAGGCTACACGAGAACGGAGACGTCGAGTAACCAAAACAAATGCGTTAAACAAATTCGTACACGTTATTTATCAATTTAACTCTAGAATTAAAGGATATACAACGAGAAACAACGTTTGACAACCTTTAAACAGTTTTAATAACTATCTCAAAAATTGTCGCTCTGATGCAAACAACTGATGAGTTATCTACTTAAATTTGATGAACAAACGACTTACGTATTTTAAACATGCTAACCTTTAGCCCGGTAAGCAAATTAAAAAAAAACGCAATATGTAGGCTACACGAGAACGGAGACGTCGAGTAACCAAAACAAATGCGTTAAAACAAATTCGTACACGTTATTTATCAATTTAACTCTAGAATTAAAGGATATACAACGAGAAACAACGTTTGACAACCTTTAAACAGTTTTAATAACTATCTCAAAAATTGTCGCTCTGATGCAAACAACTGATGAGTTATCTACTTAAATTTGTTGAACAAAACGACTTACGTATTTTAAACATGCTAACCTTTAGCCCGGTAAGCAAATTAAAAAAAAACGCAATATGTAGGCTACACGAGAACGGAGACGTCGAGTAACCAAAACAAATGCGTTAAACAAATTCGTACACGTTATTTATCAATTTAACTCTAGAATTAAAGGATATACAACGAGAAACAACGTTTGACAACCTTTAAACAGTTTTAATAACTATCTCAAAAATTGTCGCTCTGATGCAAACAACTGATGAGTTATCTACTTAAATTTGATGAACAAAACGACTTACGTATTTAAACATGCTAACCTTTAGCCGGTAAGCAAATTAAAAAAAAACGCAATATGTAGGCTACACGAGAACGGAGACGTCGAGTAACCAAAACAAATGCGTTAAACAAATTCGTACACGTTATTTATCAATTAACTCTAGAATTAAAGGATATACAACGAGAAACAACGTTTGACAACCTTTAAACAGTTTTAATAACTATCTCAAAAATTGTCGCTCTGATGCAAACAACTGATGAGTTATCTACTTAAATTTGATGAACAAAACGACTTACGTATTTTAAGCATGCTAACCTTTAGCCCGGTAAGCAAATTAAAAAAAAACGCAATATGTAGGCTACACGAGAACGGAGACGTCGAGTAACCAAAACAAATGCGTTAAACAAATTCGTACACGTTATTTATCAATTAACTCTAGAATTAAAGGATATACAACGAGAAACAACGTTTGACAACCTTTAAACAGTTTTAATAACTATCTCAAAAATTGTCGCTCTGATGCAAACAACTGATGAGTTATCTACTTAAATTGTTGAACAAAACGACTTACGTATTTTAAACATGCTAACCTTTAGCCCGGTAAGCAAATTAAAAAAAAACGCAATATGTAGGCTACACGAGAACGGAGACGTCGAGTAACCAAAACAAATGCGTTAAACAAATTCGTACACGTTATTTATCAATTAACTCTAGAATTAAAGGATATACAACGAGAAACAACGTTTGACAACCTTTAAACAGTTTTAATAACTATCTCAAAAATTGTCGCTCTGATGCAAACAACTGATGAGTTATCTACTTAAATTGTTGAACAAAAACGACTTACGTATTTTAAGCATGCTAACCTTTAGCCCGGTAAGCAAATTAAAAAAAAACGCAATATGTAGGCTACACGAGAACGGAGACGTCGAGTAACCAAAACAAATGCGTTAAACAAATTCGTACACGTTATTTATCAATTTAACTCTAGAATTAAAGGATATACAACGAGAAACAACGTTTGACAACCTTTAAACAGTTTTAATAACTATCTCAAAAATTGTCGCTCTGATGCAAACAACTGATGAGTTATCTACTTAAATTTGTTGAACAAAACGACTTACGTATTTTAAACATGCTAACCTTTAGCCCGGTAAGCAAATTAAAAAAAAACGCAATATGTAGGCTACACGAGAACGGAGACGTCGAGTAACCAAAAACAAATGCGTTAAACAAATTCGTACACGTTATTTATCAATTTAACTCTAGAATTAAAGGATATACAACGAGAAACAACGTTTGACAACCTTTAAACAGTTTTAATAACTATCTCAAAAATTATCGCTCTGATGCAAACAACTGATGAGTTATCTACTTAAATTGATGAACAAAACGACTTACGTATTTTAAACATGCTAACCTTTAGCCGGTAAGCAAATTAAAAAAAAACGCAATATGTAGGCTACACGAGAACGGAGACGTCGAGTAACCAAAACAAATGCGTTAAACAAATTCGTACACGTTATTTATCAATTTAACTCTAGAATTAAAGGATATACAACGAGAAACAACGTTTGACAACCTTTAAACAGTTTTAATAACTATCTCAAAAATTGTCGCTCTGATGCAAACAACTGATGAGTTATCTACTCAAATTTGTTGAACAAAACGACTTACGTATTTTAAACATGCTAACCTTTAGCCCGGTAAGCAAATTAAAAAAAAACGCAATATGTAGGCTACACGAGAACGGAGACGTCGAGTAACCAAAACAAATGCGTTAAACAAATTCGTACACGTTATTTATCAATTTAACTCTAGAATTAAAGGATATACAACGAGAAACAACGTTTGACAACCTTTAAACAGTTTTAATAACTATCTCAAAAATTGTCGCTCTGATGCAAACAACTGATGAGTTATCTACTTAAATTTGTTGAACAAAACGACTTACGTATTTAAGCATGCTAACCTTTAGCCCGGTAAGCAAATTAAAAAAAAACGCAATATGTAGGCTACACGAGAACGGAGACGTCGAGTAACCAAAACAAATGCGTTAAACAAATTCGTACACGTTATTTATCAATTTAACTCTAGAATTAAAGGATATACAACGAGAAACAACGTTTGACAACCTTTAAACAGTTTTAATAACTATCTCAAAAATTGTCGCTCTGATGCAAACAACTGATGAGTTATCTACTTAAATTTGATGAACAAAACGACTTACGTATTTTAAACATGCTAACCTTTAGCCCGGTAAGCAAATTAAAAAAAAACGCAATATGTAGGCTACACGAGAACGGAGACGTCGAGTAACCAAAACAAATGCGTAAACAAATTCGTACACGTTATTTATCAATTTAACTCTAGAATTAAAGGATATACAACGAGAAACAACGTTTGACAACCTTTAAAACAGTTTTAATAACTATCTCAAAAATTGTCGCTCTGATGCAAACAACTGATGAGTTATCTACTTAAATTTGTTGAACAAAACGACTTACGTATTTTAAGCATGCTACCTTTAGCCCGGTAAGCAAATTACGCAATATGTAGGCTACACGAGAACGGAGACGTCGAGTAACCAAAACAAATGCGTTAAACAAATTCGTACACGTTATTTATCAATTTAACTCTAGAATTAAAGGATATACAACGAGAAACAACGTTTGACAACCTTTAAACAGTTTTAATAACTATCTCAAAAATTGTCGCTCTGATGCAAACAACTGATGAGTTATCTACTTAAATTTGTTGAACAAAACGACTTACGTATTTTAAGCATGCTAACCTTTAGCCCGGTAAGCAAATTAAAAAAAAACGCAATATGTAGGCTACACGAGAACGGAGACGTCGAGTAACCAAAACAAATGCGTTTAAACAAATTCGTACACGTTATTTATCAATTAACTCTAGAATTAAAGGATATACAACGAGAAACAACGTTTGACAACCTTTAAACAGTTTTAATAACTATCTCAAAAATTGTCGCTCTGATGCAAACAACTGATGAGTTATCTACTTAAATTTGTTGAACAAAACGACTTACGTATTTTAAGACATGCTAACCTTTAGCCCGGTAAGCAAATTAAAAAAAAACGCAATATGTAGGCTACACGAGAACGGAGGACGTCGAGTAACCAAAACAAATGCGTTAAACAAATTCGTACACGTTATTATCAATTTAACTCTAGAATTAAAGGATATACAACGAGAAAACAACGTTTGACAACCTTTAAACAGTTTTAATAACTATCTCAAAAATTGTCGCTCTGATGCAAACAACTGATGAGTTATCTACTTAAATTTGTATGAACAAAACGACTTACGTATTTTAAGCATGCTAACCTTTAGCCCGGTAAGCAAATTAAAAAAAACGCAATATGTAGGCTACACGAGAACGGAGACGTCGAGTAACCAAAACAAATGCGTTAAACAAATTCGTACACGTTATTATCAATTTAAACTCTAGAATTAAAGGATATACAACGAGAAACAACGTTTGACAACCTTTAAACAGTTTTAATAACTATCTCAAAAATTGTCGCTCTGATGCAAACAACTGATGAGTTATCTACTTAAATTTGTTGAACAAAACGACTTACGTATTTTAAGCATGCTAACCTTTAGCCCGGTAAGCAAATTACGCAATATGTAGGCTACACGAGAACGGAGACGTCGAGTAACCAAAACAAATGCGTTAAACAATTCGTACACGTTATTTATCATTTAACTCTAGAATTAAAGGATATACAACGAGAAACAACGTTTGACAACTTAAACAGTTTTAATAACTATCTCAAAAATTGTCGCTCTGATGCAAACAACTGATGAGTTATCTACTCAAATTTGATGAACAAAACGACTTACGTATTTTAAACATGCTACCTTTAGCCCGGTAAGCAAATTACGCAATATGTAGGCTACACGAGAACGGAGACTTCGAGTAACCAAACACAAATGCGTTAAACAAATTCGTACACGTTATTTATCAATTTAACTCTAGAATTAAAGGATATACAACGAGAAACAACGTTGACAACCTTTAAACAGTTTTAATAACTATCTCAAAAATTATCGCTCTGATGCAAACAACTGATGAGTTATCTACTTAAATTTGTTGAACAAAACGACTTACGTATTTTAACATGCTAACCTTTAGCCCGGTAAGCAAATTAAAAAAAACGCAATATGTAGGCTACACGAGAACGGAGACGTCGAGTAACCAAAACAAATGCGTTTAAACAAATTCGTACACGTTATTTATCAATTTAACTCTAGAATTAAAGGATATACAACGAGAAACACGTTTGACAACCTTTACAACAGTTTTAATAACTATCTCAAAAATTGTCGCTCTGATGCAAACAACTGATGAGTTATCTACTTAAATTTGATGAACAAAACGACTTACGTATTTTAAACATGCTAACCTTTAGCCCGGTAAGCAAATTCACGCAATATGTAGGCTACACGAGAACGGAGACGTCGAGTAACCAAAACAAATGCGTTAAACAAATTCGTACACGTTATTTATCAATTTAACTCTAGAATTAAAGGATATACAACGAGAAACAACGTTTGACAACCTTTAAACAGTTTAATAACTATCTCAAAAATTTCGCTCTGATGCAAACAACTGATGAGTTATATACTTAAATTTGTTGAACAAAACGACTTACGTATTTTAAGCATGCTAACCTTTAGCCCGGTAAGCAAATTAAAAAAAAACGCAATATGTAGGCTACACGAGAACGGAGACGTCGAGTAACCAAAACAAATGCGTTAAACAAATTCGTACACGTTATTTATCAATTTAACTCTAGAATTAAAGGATATACAACGAGAAACAACGTTTGACAACCTTTAAACAGTTTTAATAACTATCTCAAAAATTGTCGCTCTGATGCAAACAACTGATGAGTTATCTACTTAAATTTGTTGAACAAAACGAACTTACTTATTTTAAAGCATGCTAACCTTTAGCCCGGTAAGCAAATTAAAAAAAACGCAATATGTAGGCTACACGAGAACGGAGACGTCGAGTAACCAAAACAAATGCGTTAAACAAATTCGTACACGTATTTATCAATTTAACTCTAGAATTAAAGGATATACAACGAGAAACAACGTTTGACAACCTTTAAACAGTTTTAATAACTATCTCAAAAATTGTCGCTCTGATGCAAACAAACTGATGAGTTATCTACTTATAATGTTGAACAAAACGACTTACGTATTTAAGCATGCTACCTTTAGCCCGGTAAGCAAATTAAAAAAAAACGCAATATGTAGGCTACACGAGAACGGAGACGTCGAGTAACCAAAACAAATGCGTTAAACAAATTCGTAACCGTTATTTATCAATTTAACTCTAGAATTAAAGGATATACAACGAGAAACAACGTTTGACAACCTTAAACAGTTTTAATAACTATCTCAAAATTGTCGTCTGATGCAAACAACTGATGAGTTATCTACTTAAATTTGTTGAACAAAACGACTTACGTATTTAACATGCTAACCTTTAGCCCGTAAGCAAATTAAAAAAAAAAACGCAATATGTAGGCTACACGAGAACGGAGACGTCGAGTAACCAAAACAAATGCGTTAAACAAAATTCGTACACGTTATTTATCAATTTAACTCTAGAATTAAAGGATATACAACGAGAAACAACGTTTGACAACTTTAAACAGTTTTAATAACTATCTCAAAAATTATCGCTCTGATGCAAACAACTGATGAGTTATCTACTTAAATTTGTTGAACCAAAACGACTTACGTATTTTAAGCATGCTAAGACCTTCAGCCGCCGGGAAGCAAATTACTGCAATATGTACGCTACACGTGAACAGAGCGTCGAGTAGCCAAAAAGCAAATGCGTTAACAAATTCGTACACGGTATTTATCAGTTTAACTCTAGATTAAAGGATATACAACGTGAAACAACGTTGACACCTTTAAACAGTTTTAATAACTTTCGCAACCATTGCCGCTCTGATGCAAACAGCTGCTGAGTTATGCTACTCAAATTTGTTGAACAAAACGACTTACGTATTTTAAGCCTGCTAGACCTTTAGCTGGTACTCAATGAAATAAAACAAAAAACGCAATATGTAGGCTACACGAGAACGGAGACGTCGAGTAGACTACAGATGCGGTTACACAAATTACGTACACGGTATTATCCATCTAACTCTAGGCTTAAAGCTATACAACGAGAACAGCGTTCTCAAACCTTTAAACAGTTTTAATAACTCTATCCTCAAAATTGTCGCTCTGCTGCAACAACTGCTGAGTTATCTACTCAATTGTTGAACAATACGGACCTACGTATTTTAAGCATGCTAACCTTGTAGCCCGGTAAGCAATTAAAAAAAATACTGCAAATATGTAGCCTACACGAGAACGGAGCCGTCGAGTAACCAAAACAATGCGTAAACAATTCCTACACGTTATTATCAATTAACTCTAGAATTAAAGGATAGACAACGAGAAACAACACGTCTTGACAACCTTTACACAGTTTTATAACTCTCTCAAAAATTGTCGCTCTGATGCAAACACTGCTGAGTCTCTACTCAATTTGTTGAACATCGACTTACGTATTTTAAGCTAATGCTAACCTTTAGCCCTGTACGCAAATTACGCATATATGTTAGCCTACACGAGAACGGAGCCGTCGAGTAACCAAAACAAATGCGTTACAACAAATTCGCTACACGTATTATCAATTACTCTAGCATTGCAGGATATACAACGGGAAACAACGTTGACACCTTTAAACAGCTTTACTACACTATCTCAAAAATTGTCGCTCTGATGCAAAACCACTGCTGGAGTTATCTACGTCAAATTCTGTTGAACAAAACGACTTACGTATTTTGTAAGCATGCTAACCTTTAGCCGTAAGCAAATTACGCAATATGTAGGCTACACGAGAACGGAGACGTCGAGTAAACCAAAACAAATGCGTCTTGAAACAAATTCGTACACGTATTTATCAATTTAACTCCTAGAATTAAAGGATATACAACGAGAAAACAACGTTTGACAACCTTTAAACAGTTTTAATAACTATCTCAAAAATTGTCGCTCTGATGCAAACAACTGATGAGTTATCTACTTAAATTTTGAGAACAAAAACGACTTACGTATTTAAACATGCTAACCTTTAGCACGGTAAGCAAATTAAACAAAAAAACGCAATATGTAGTCTACACGAGAACGGAGACCGTCGAGTACCAAAACAAATGCCGTTAAACAAATTCGCTACACGTTATTTATCAATTTAACTCTAGAATTAAAGATATACAACGAGAAACAACGTTTGACAACCTTTAAACAGTTTTAATAACTATCGTCAAAAATTGTCGCTCTGATGCAAAACAACTGATGAGTTATCTACTTAAATTTGTTGAACAAAACGACTTACGTATTTTAAAGCATGCTAACCTTTAGCCCGGTAAGCAAATTAAAAAAAACGCAATATGTAGGCTACACGAGAACGGAGACGTGCGAGATAACCAAAAACAAATGCGTAAACAATTCGTACACGTATTTATCAAATTTAACTCTAGAATTAAAGGATATACAACGAGAAACAACGTTTGACAACCTTTAAACAGTTTAATAACTATCTCAAAAATTGTCGCTCTGATGCAAACAACTGATGAGTTATCTACTTAAATTTGTTGAACAAACGACTTACGTATTTTAAACATGCTAACCTTTAGCCCGGTAAGCAAATTACGCAATATGTAGGCTACACGAGAACGGAGACGTCGAGTAACCAAAACAAATGCGTTTAAACAAATTCGTACACGTTATTTATCAATTTAACTCTAGAATTAAAGGATATACAACGAGAAACAACGTTTGACAACCTTTAAACAGTTTTAATAACTATCTCAAAAATTGTCGCTCTGATGCAAACAACTGATGAGTTATCTACTTAAATTTGTTGAACACAAACGACTTACGTATTTTAAGCATGCTAACCTTTAGCCCGGTAAGCAAATTACGCAATATGTAGGCTACACGAGAACGGAGACGTCGAGTAACCAAAACAAATGCGTTAAACAAATTCGTACACGTTATTTATCAATTTAACTCTAGAATTAAAGGATATACAACGAGAAACAACGTTTGACAACCTTTAAACAGTTTTAATAACTATCTCAAAAATTGTCGCTCTGATGCAACAACTGATGAGTTATCTACTTAAATTTGTTGAACAAAAACGACTTACGTATTTTAAGCATGCTAACCTTTAGCCCGGTAAGCAAATTAAAAAAAAACGCAATATGTAGGCTACACGAGAACGGAGACGTCGAGTAACCAAAACAAATGCGTTAAACAAATTCGTACACGTTATTTATCAATTTAACTCTAGAATTAAAGGATATACAACGAGAAACAACGTTTGACAACCTTTAAACAGTTTTAATAACTATCTCAAAAATTGTCGCTCTGATGCAAACAACTGATGAGTATCTACTTAAATTGTTGAACAAAACGACTTACGTATTTTAACATGCTAACCTTTAGCCGGTAAGCAAATTAAAAAAAAACGCAATATGTAGGCTACACGAGAACGGAGACGTCGAGTAACCAAAACAAATGCGTTTAAACAAATTCGTACACGTTATTTATCAATTTAACTCTAGAATTAAAGGATATACAACGAGAAACAACGTTTGACAACCTTTAAACAGTTTTAATAACTATCTCAAAAATTGTCGCTCTGATGCAAACAACTGATGAGTTATCTACTTAAATTTGTTGAACAAAACGACTTACGTATTTAAGCATGCTAACCTTTAGCCCGGTAAGCAAATTAAAAAAAAACGCAATATGTAGGCTACACGAGAACGGAGACGTCGAGTAACCAAAACAAATGCGTTAAACAAATTCGTACACGTTATTTATCAATTTAACTCTAGAATTAAAGGATATACAACGAGAAACAACGTTTGACAACCTTTAAACAGTTTTAATAACTATCTCAAAAATTGTCGCTCTGATGCAAACAACTGATGAGTTATCTACTTAAATTTGTTGAACAAAACGACTTACGTATTTTAAACATGCTAACCTTTAGCCCGGTAAGCAAATTAAAAAAAAACGCAATATGTAGGCTACACGAGAACGGAGACGTCGAGTAACCAAAACAAATGCGTTAAACAAATTCGTACACGTTATTTATCAATTTAACTCTAGAATTAAAGGATATACAACGAGAAACAACGTTTGACAACCTTTAAACAGTTTTAATAACTATCTCAAAAATTGTCGCTCTGATGCAAACAACTGATGAGTTATCTACTTAAATTTGTTGAACAAAACGACTTACGTATTTTAAACATGCTAACCTTTAGCCCGGTAAGCAAATTAAAAAAAAACGCAATATGTAGGCTACACGAGAACGGAGACGTCGAGTAACCAAAACAAATGCGTTAAACAAATTCGTACACGTTATTTATCAATTTAACTCTAGAATTAAAGGATATACAACGAGAAACAACGTTTGACAACCTTTAAACAGTTTTAATAACTATCTCAAAAATTGTCGCTCTGATGCAAACAACTGATGAGTTATCTACTCAAATTTGTTGAACAAAACGACTTACGTATTTTAAACATGCTAACCTTTAGCCCGGTAAGCAAATTAAAAAAAAACGCAATATGTAGGCTACACGAGAACGGAGACGTCGAGTAACCAAAACAAATGCGTTAAACAAATTCGTACACGTTATTTATCAATTTAACTCTAGAATTAAAGGATATACAACGAGAAACAACGTTTGACAACCTTTAAACAGTTTTAATAACTATCTCAAAAATTGTCGCTCTGATGCAAACAACTGATGAGTTATCTACTTAAATTTGATGAACAAAACGACTTACGTATTTTAAACATGCTAACCTTTAGCCCGGTAAGCAAATTACGCAATATGTAGGCTACACGAGAACGGAGACGTCGAGTAACCAAAACAAATGCGTTAAACAAATTCGTACACGTTATTTATCAATTTAACTCTAGAATTAAAGGATATACAACGAGAAACAACGTTTGACAACCTTTAAACAGTTTTAATAACTATCTCAAAATTGTCGCTCTGATGCAAAACAACTGATGAGTTATCTACTTAAATTTGTTGAACAAAACGACTTACGTATTTTAAACATGCTAACCTTTAGCCCGGTAAGCAAATAAAAAAAAACGCAATATGTAGGCTACACGAGAACGGAGACGTCGAGTAACCAAAACAAATGCGTTAAACAAATTCGTACACGTTATTTATCAATTTAACTCTAGAATTAAAGGATATACAACGAGAAACAACGTTTGACAACCTTTAAACAGTTTTAATAACTATCTCAAAAATTGTCGCTCTGATGCAAACAACTGATGAGTTATCTACTTAAATTTGTTGAAACAAAACGACTTACGTATTTTAAACATGCTAACCTTTAGCCGGTAAGCAAATTAAAAAAAAACGCAATATGTAGGCTACACGAGAACGGAGACGTCGAGTAACCAAAACAATGCGTTAAACAAATTCGTACACGTTATTTATCAATTTAACTCTAGAATTAAAGGATATACAACGAGAAACAACGTTTGACAACCTTTAAACAGTTTAATAACTATCTCAAAAATTGTCGCTCTGATGCAAACAACTGATGAGTTATCTACTTAAATTTGTTGAACAAAACGACTTACGTATTTTAAGCATGCTAACCTTTAGCCCGGTAAGCAAATTAAAAAAAAACGCAATATGTAGGCTACACGAGAACGGAGACGTCGAGTAACCAAAACAAATGCGTTAAACAAATTCGTACACGTTATTTTATCAATTTAACTCTAGAATTAAAGGATATACAACGAGAAACACGTTTGACAACCTTTAAACAGTTTTAATAACTATCTAAAAATTGTCGCTCTGATGCAAACAACTGATGAGTTATCTACTCAAATTTGTGAACAAAACGACTTACGTATTTTAAACATGCTAACCTTTAGCCCGGTAAGCAAATTAAAAAAAAACGCAATATGTAGGCTACACGAGAACGGAGACGTCGAGTAACCAAAACAATGCGTTAAACAAATTCGTACACGTTATTTATCAATTTAACTCTAGAATTAAAGGATATACAACGAGAAAAACGTTTGACAAACCTTTAAACAGTTTTAATAACTATCTCAAAAATTGTCGCTCTGATGCAAACAACTGATGAGTTATCTACTTAAATTTGTTGAACAAAACGACTTACGTATTTTAAACATGCTAACCTTTAGCCCGGTAAGCAAATTAAAAAAAAACGCAATATGTAGGCTACACGAGAACGGAGACGTCGAGTAACCAAAACAAATGCGTTAAACAAATTCGTACACGTTATTTATCATTTAACTCTAGAATTAAAGGATATACAACGAGAACAACGTTTGACAACCTTTAAACAGTTTTAATAACTATCTCAAAAATTGTCGCTCTGATGCAAACAACTGATGGTTATCTACTCAAATTTGTTGAACAAAACGACTTACGTATTTTAAACATGCTAACCTTTAGCCCGGTAGCAAATTACGCAATATGTAGGCTACACGAGAACGGAGACGTCGAGTAACCAAAACAAATGCGTTAAACAAATTCGTACACGTTATTTATCAATTTAACTCTAGAATTAAAGGATATACAACGAGAAACAACGTTTGACAACCTTTAAACAGTTTTAATAACTATCTCAAAAATTGTCGCTCTGATGCAAACAACTGATGAGTTATCTACTTAAATTTGTTGAACAAAACGACTTACGTATTTTAAACATGCTAACCTTTAGCCCGGTAAGCAAATTAAAAAAAAACGCAATATGTAGGCTACACGAGAACGGAGACGTCGAGTAACCAAACACATGCGTTTAAACAAATTCGTACACGTTATTTATCAATTTAACTCTAGAATTAAGGATATACAACGAGAAACAACGTTTGACAACCTTTAAACAGTTTTAATAACTATCTCAAAATTGTCGCTCTGATGCAAACAACTGATGAGTTATCTACTTAAATTTGATGAACAAAACGACTTACGTATTTTAACATGCTAACCTTTAGCCCGGTAAGCAAATTAAAAAAAAACGCAATATGTAGGCTACACGAGAACGGAGACGTCGAGTAACCAAAACAAATGCGTTAAACAAATTCGTACACGTTATTTATCAATTTAACTCTAGAATTAAAGGATATACAACGAGAAACAACGTTTGACAACCTTTAAACAGTTTTAATAACTATCTCAAAAATTGTCGCTCTGATGCAAACAACTGATGAGTTATCTACTTAAATTTGTATGAACAAAACGACTTACGTATTTTAAACATGCTAACCTTTAGCCCGGTAAGCAAATTAAAAAAAAACGCAATATGTAGGCTACACGAGAACGGAGACGTCGAGTAACCAAAACAAATGCGTTAAACAAATTCGTACACGTTATTTATCAATTTAACTCTAGAATTAAAGGATATACAACGAGAAACAACTTTGACAACCTTTTAAACAGTTTTAATAACTATCTCAAAAATTATCGCTCTATGCAACAACTGATGAGTTATCTACTTAAATTTGATGAACAAAACGACTTACGTATTTTAAGCATGCTAACCTTTAGCCCGGTAAGCAAATTAAAAAAAACGCAATATGTAGGCTACACGAGAACGGAGACGTCGAGTAACCAAAACAAATGCGTTTAAACAATTCGTACACGTTATTTATCAATTTAACTCTAGAATTAAAGGATATACAACGAGAAACAACGTTTGACAACCTTTAAACAGTTTTAATAACTATCTCAAAATTGGCGCTCTGATGCAAACAACTGATGAGTTATCTACTTAAATTTGTTGAACAAAACGACTTACGTATTTTAACATGCTAACCTTTAGCCCGGTAAGCAAATTAAAAAAAAACGCATATGTAGGCTACACGAGAACGGAGACGTCGAGTAACCAAAACAAATGCGTTAAACAAATTCGTACACGTTATTTATCAATTAACTCTAGAATTAAAGATATACAACGAGAAACAACGTTGACAACCTTTACAGTTTTAATAACTATCTCATTGTCTGCTCTGATGCAAACTAAACTGATGAGTTATCTACTTAAATTTGATGAACAAAACACTTACGTATTTTAAACATGCTAACCTTTAGCCCGGTAAGCAAATTAGCAATATGTAGGCTACACGAGAACGGAGACGTCGAGTAACCAAAACAAATGCGTTAAACAAATTCGTACACGTTATTTATCATTTAACTCTAGAATTAAAGGATATACAACGAGAAACAACGTTTGACAACTTTAAACGTTTTAATAACTATCTCAAAATTGGCGCTCTGATGCAAACAACTGCTGAGTTATCTACTTAATTTGTTGAACAAACGACTTACGTATTTTAAACATGCTAACCTTTAGCCCGGTAAGCAATTAAAAAAAAACGCATATGTAGGCTACACGAGAACGGAGACGTCGAGTAATCAAAACAAATGCTGTTTAAAAACAAATTACGTACACGTTATTTATCAATTTAACACTCTAGAATTACAGGATATACAACGACAAACGCAACGTTTGACAACCTTTAAACAGTTTTAATAAGTCTCATCTCATCAGCTAACTATTCAGCTCTGTACTCGATGTCTGCTGAAATGCGTACTGCTAGCAACTGTATGAGCTTTCTACTCAAATTGTTGAACAAAACGACTTAACGTATATTTCTTAAACATGCTGAACCTTTAGCCCAGCGTAAGCAGATTCAAAACACACACGTCATATCAGGTACGGCTATCACGAGAGACGGAGACGTCGATGTACCAAACAAATGCCTTAACAAATTCGTTACATACGTTCAATTTATCATTTAACTCTAGAATTAAAGGATATATACAACGAGAAACTAACGGCGTTTGACGGAGGCTTACTTTAAACAGTTTTAATACTATCATGGTCAGAAAAATTATCGCTCTGATGCGAAACAACTGCATGAGTTATCTACTAAAT
>JARSSU010007584.1:0-26673 GCA_029619165.1 Eurosta solidaginis
GGGTAAAAAAGGGGGGACACGTAAAGAGAAACATACAGATATAGAAGATGAAGTCACAGCTGGTGAGGCTGGTGAAGATCAAATCATAAATGCTGATGAGGAAAATGTCGAGAATGATAAACTCCACTACGACTCAGCGGGTCATCCCAGTGGGAAACATTTCTTCGCCGGAGACCAATGCGTTCGATAGAATGACGGGAGATTTAATACAAAAATTTTGAGTCCATGTTTTTTCAATATCAGGTGGACGTCAACCGAATCACTGCTGAAGCCATCCACGACGCTATGAACCAAGTGCGCAGGGATGTAAAGTCTTTGGGGGAGAGAATTACCGCAGTAGAAGAGCATCATAATAAAGATCGACTGCATGAGGATGATAAAGCTAAGACGACTGTAGAAGTGGCCGGAACAACTGAGCGGGAGCAGAGTCCCAGCCCAGAAGATCTCAGTCCCAACCGCCCTTCACAAGCTCGTCGTAGGCTTTTCTCCCCATCCTCGCAGGATCAGGGGCAGGATTTCCGTTCCGACAAGGTGAAGTTCAAGATAATAAAAGACTGGGGGTTGAGGTTCGCTGGAAATTCCAAATCCATACCGATCGAGAGATTTATGTTTAGGGTGGAGACATTGCAGAGGCGACACAATATCTCGTCTGATGATCTCTATGCTAACTTCCATCTTTTACTGGAAGGAGCGGCCCAAGAATGGTTCTGGCTGTTCATGGAGGAACACGCTGAAGACAAGAATGTGGGATTTCAAGAGTTGCGAAAATCCTTGCTTGGACAGTATAGTCCGACTGCAAGCGACTGAATGCGAGCAGGAGTTTTCTGAATCATTCGATGATTTCTATGCCAGTATAAAGGGCATGGCTTTCACAATGAAAGACAAGATGCCGGAGACCGGGTTTGGTAAATCTCATGAGGCGAAATTTGAAGAGTAAAATAAAGAATTTAATTTTGGTTGTCGGATAGAGACTCTGCAACATCTCAAGGAAGAGTGTAGGAGGGCAGAGAAACACTTGAAGGAACAAGAGCAAAAGTTTGCCAGAAGGAAAAATATTGAGGAGATAGAGCCAGGGCACCTGGGAACCCAAGAAGAGGGAGGGAATGAAATGGCCTTGGAGGCACTGGAGACCAGAGATCGAAGAAAGGGAACGGACAACGAACTGACTAAAGGGACATCTGGGAAGAGGAGTGACAACACTCTATCTCAGGATGGGAGAAAGGACGGAGAATGCAAATCACGTTTTCATGATTTGGTCTGCTTTAAATGCAGCCAGATGAATACTGCATTTCTGTTATGCGATAAGTGCAAACAGGAAAACCGGCTCCTTGGCGGCAAGTCCGGGAAAAGCCGTCAGGATCGAGATCTCCCGGGAAACCAGTGCAACGCTTAACTCTACTCAAACATGAACGGCATAAAAAGTCAGCAGTAGAACAGCCTAGCTCGAAGACATTGGATGAGAAAATGGCTCATTATCAGAAGTAAAGAAAAGAATATTTGGGGGAGGAAAAAGTGAGATGAAGAATATTAAGGGGAAGAAAAATAACAAAAGGAAGATCGAGTTCCTTAGGGAAAAGATTAGGGATAAAAAGAAAATGCGTCGATCTATTGAAGCAACCATTATCAAGAGTGATGAGAACAAGAGGCCGTATACTGAGGTACTCATCAACGGTGTTCCAGTGATGGGCTTATTGGATAGTGGTGCATCGGTGAGTTGCTTGGGTGGAAGTGGTATCGCTCTCATAAACGGGGAAGAAGTTAAAGCATAGACGAAGAGCTGAAAACAGCAGATGGCGGAATTCAGTCAATTGTAGGTAAGACAAAGGCACGTGTTCAATGGCGGCAGAAAACTATGGACCTGGATTTGTTCTTGGTACCGTCATTAAAACAGAAGCTTTACCTAGGGGTGGACTTCTGGGAAAAGTTTGATCTAGCTCCGAGGGTGATATCTGAGGTGAGCACCGAGAGCACGAATACTGTGGAGCTAAGCTCAGAAGAGAATTAGACTAGAGCACGTAAAAACTTATTTCCCTCGTTCGCAAAATTAGGCTTAGGCAGAACTCCTGTGATGGAGCATGTAATCGAGGTCTACGATGATACGGTGCCTGTGAAACAAAGGTATTATCCTATGTCACCCGTCAAACAGAAGTATGCCTACGAGGAGATAGATCGAATGCTAAAGCTTGATGTTATCGAAGAAAGCAATAGCGCATGGAGTTCGCCAATAGTTCTAGTGCAAAAACCAGGGAAGAATCGATTGTGTGTGGATATGCGAAAGCTCAATGAGCGAACTAAGAAGGACGCCTATCCCACACAACATGTAGAAGGAATACTCAGTCGCCTGAAAGATACTTACTTCATTACAGGGCTGGACCTCAAGGATGCCTTCTGGCAAATTCCTTTAGAGGAGGGCTCACGAGAGAAGACGGCCTTCACGGTGCCAGGCCGCCCCTTGTATCAATTCAAGGTCATGCCTTTTGGGCTATGCAACGCCAGTCAGCGCTGTGCCGGCTGATGGACCGCATAATCCCGTCGCGGTTAAGAGATAACGTCTTCATATATATTGACGACCTCCTAGTATGTTCATCGGACTTTGATAAACATTTGCAGCACTTAACGGATGTAGCCGACTGCCTTTCGTCGGCCGGACTAACAATCAATTTAGAAAAGTCAAAATTCTGCCAGAAAGAGATACATTACTTAGGGTACATTATTGGACAGGGAAACTTGCGAACTGATCCATCCAAAGTAGAGGCCATACTGGAGTTCCCACTTCCGAAAACCATCAAACAGTTACGAAGGTTCATGGGACTTACTGGGTGGTATCGCAGGTTCATCCCCAATTTTGCTAGTACAGCGACGCCACTGACCGACTGTTTGAAGAAAAGGAAGGATTTCTGCATGACTCCCGAAGCAATCACAGCATTCCAGGCATTAAAGAATGATCTGGCTCGCCGAAAGTGCTGGTAACCCCTGATTTCTCCAAACATTTTTATGTTCAGTGCGACGCCTCCACCACCGGAATTGGGTGGCGTTCTCTTTCAGCTGGATGAGCAAGAGGAGGAGAGACCGATTGCTTACATATCCCAAAAACTTAATTCGGCCCAAAAGAATTACACCATAACAGAGTTGGAGTGCTTAGCGGCTGTAGTTAGCGTTCAAAAGTTCCGACCGTATAGATGGGGTAAAATTTACGATTATGACTGATCACATGAGTCTTAAATGGCTCATGGGACAGAGGGATTTGTCAGGGAGACTGGCCCGTTGGAGCCTAAAGCTTCAGGGGTTCGATTTTGAAATCGTCCATCGAAAGGGTGCTAAAAATGTGGTGCCCGATGCCTTAAGTCGCATACATATGGATGAACTAGGAGATAGAGAATTGGCGATGGATCTCTCACTGAATGACCCAGAATTCAAGTCAGAAGCCTACGAAAAGCTAAGGGACGCTATACAAAATTGTTCGGATCGACTTCCGGACGTTAAAATACAGGATGGAATTATCTATAAAAGAATGCGTTTTAGATCGAGCGATGAGGAAGAAGATTCGTTGTGGAAGGTGTGGGTACCGGAAGCCTTGAGGTATGGATTGGTGGAAAAGTTTCATAGTGGTAGTTCGGCCGGACATGGCGGCATTACGAAAACGGTTAGTCGTCTGAGGGATAGGTATTACTGGCCAGGCATGGTCAGCGCGGTAAAGGTATTTGTAAAAGGATGTGAGGTATGCAAGTCAAGCAAGGCTCCAAATGCTATAACGAGACCTCTGATGGGGAAGAGGGTTGAAACCGAGAGGATCTTTCAACGTCTCTATATTGACTTTTGCGGACCATACCCAAGGTCTCGCGATGGCAATGCATATATATTTGTAGTGTTAGATCACTTTTCGAAGTTTCTATTTGTGAAGCCAATGAGAAACGCCACAGCCAAGGAAGTTACTCGATACCTCGAAAATGACATTTTCCATATTTTCGGAGTACCGGAGACTATCCATTCGGATAATGGTCGTCAATTTATCTCTGAAGTATTCGCGAGGTTCCTTCAGACATATGGTGTCAAACATGTTAGAACGGCTGCGTACTCTCCACAGGCGAACGCCTCGGAGAGAATAAATAGGTCGCTTCTGGCGATAATAAGGTCGTACATAGATGAAGTGGATCAAAAATCGTGGGACACTCACTTGTCGAAAGCGGCGTTTGCGCTACGGAGTGCGGTGCACGAGGCAATACAAATAGAGCCGTATCGGGCCGTCTTTGGACAAGCGATGGTGCAACATGGCGAAACGTATGAAATTCTGCGCAGACTCGATAGCTTGAATAACTCGGATCTGGAGGTGAGGCCAAGAGACGTGCATCTACAGCTACTGCGTGATAAAATAGTTCAGGGTCTAGAAAAGGCTTACCTCAAGGGAGAAAAGGTTATAATACGCGCGCCAAGCCGATTACCTTTAAAACAGGTCAGCTAGTCTTTAAAAGAAACTATAGGCAGAGTGATGCTGCAAAGAGTTTCAGTGCCAAGCTGGCGAAAAAGTTTACCAAGGCGATAATTTTGAGACCAGTTGGGAATTGCTTATACGAGTTGGGTGATATGAGAGGCAAGTTTTTGGGAGTCTTCCATGCCAAAGATTTGCGAGTGTAGTGGGCAAGTTCAGTGGAGAGTCAACTCGTCTTTCGAGTTATCCATCTCACCAGTGACATCGTATAACTCGCCCTGTTACGGTTGACTTGCGCCAAAGAGTATGCTAAAGCCTTTATCCAACCATTCATCTTGTGAAATCGAAACGAAGAGACGCAGATAAAATCAATGGTGGTTGGCAATGAGCATGCGAAATTGTGGCCACTATAAAATCCACGAAAATATTGGGATTAGTTGCATCGAGCCAAAAACAACCCACCCACTCCGACGAGCAGAGCCGTTCGCTACAAGCGTACTCAAGGGTCATCACGTTCTCAAGCGCTTTTGAGGTTTTCGACACAGGTAACACAATGATTTTACGTGTGGGTGTGTCAAACGAATATCAGTGTTCAACAGAATCTCATGACTATAACATTTTGAGGTGCGTTAATTGCTTGTTTGAATTATAAGCGGTCACACGAGCTCATATCTGAAGCCATTTCATTAGCGTAAATTTTGATCGCATAAAGTTTGATAATAAAGTGAATTAGTGCAGTACTAGTGGATTTATGCTTAATTTTTCTAGGGAGTTCAAGTTGACAGCAATAAAAGTTTTATTATTTTCGATCATCACCTAATATTTTATCCTGCTAATGAGAGATTTAATATTGTTACGAATGTTAGCAACACTAAGGGGTACTGCCATCTCTATGCCGATGCTAAGCAGTGACGTGAATGCACATCAATAATTTAATCATTTTGTCTACACCTATGTACGTACACGCAGCGGAGAAGAGATGCACAAACACATGCAGATATCTTATCTGAGATGCTCCTAAAGGTATGCAATTATAATTGTGGAAGTGTCGCTCACACATACAAGCGCATGGGGTATGAGAGAAGCTATAGAAATTATACATCTGTAGTTGTAGCTGAGAAATTTATAACTAACTAGTAAGTTCTGGAATTAGAAAAGCCTAGAAATATGCAACTAGGAAATCAGACAGTATAAAAAGGCGACAACAATAGAGGCGAAAATCAGTTTCATTTAAGCTATCAGTCAGTTTGGTTATTAAGCAAGCTAGTTGCAAAGTATGTGTTATTGTGAAGTACTTTAATAAAGGCCATTTTTCCATTATTCAATATTGGAGTTATTTATTCAAGAGTTTAGTGATTCGAACTTTAGTAGAAGATTGCAAATAAGGGAATTGCAAGTAAATTCGTTACAATTGGTGTCAGAAAAGGAATTGTTGAATAAATTCCGAAGACTTCGAATACAACTTGGACATGCCAAAGTTAAGTGAATTGAAGATCCAGCAACTGACGAAGGAGTTGGAGAGCCGTAGATTGAATACAACCAGCATTAAACTACAACTTCAGGAACGACTACGACAGGCAATGGAATTAGAAGGAATTGACGTGGATGAGTATGACTTTCATCTTGATGGTGAGGAAACAACAAAAATGGAAGAAACATCGCAGACAGTTACGAGCACAGACTTGAACATGATTTTGGCTGCAATATCTGCACAAACATCGACAGTAACATCAATGTCGTCGCAAGTAGCATCTCAACTGGAAGAACAAAAGACAAGTATAGCATCCCAACTGGAATCACAGGAGGCCGTATTTCAGAAATGGCGTCGCAAGTGTCATCTGAACTGGAAGACCAAAAGACATATATGGTATCTGAATTGGAAGCGCAAGAGGCACGTATGTCTGAAATGTCGGCAGAAATTTTGGAACAGGTATCATCAAAACTGGAAGCGCAGGATGAAAAAATGGCGCAATTTCAGGCAGAAGTAGATGATTTGAAAGGTCGTATGGAGCAGTTGCAATTAAATCGTCCAGCTGTTTCAGCAAGCAATCCAAAGGTAAAAACACCATCCTTTGACGGTTCTGTTCCTTTCCAGGTCTTTAAGCTACAGTTTGAGAAGACCGCAGCAGTGAACAACTGGAATGCTGAAGATAAAGTTTGCTGCACTCTACGTAGCATTGAAAGGACCAGCTGCCGAAATCTTACAGACGATTCCAGAGTACGAACGGAACAGTTATGAAGCATTGATGGCTGCTGTAGAACGACGTTATGGAAGCGAGCATAGAAAACAGATATTCCAAATTGAGTTGCAAAACCGCTACCAAAAAGCAAATGAAACATTGCAGGAGTTTGCTTCAGATATTGAAAGATTGGCTCATCTTGCAAATGCGGACGCACCCGTGGAATACACTGAAAGGGTAAAAATCCAGAGCTTCATAAATGGCATACGAGATGTGGAAACGAAGCGGGCTACATATGCGAATCCAAAACTAACATTCGCAGAAACGGTATCACATGCTCTGATTCAGGAAACAGCGTCGCTTCTGTGTAAGCCAGTTTTCAAAGCACGCCGTGTGGAAGTAGAAAGGCCAGAGTGGGTAGACGAATATTGGAGGCGCTGAAAGGATCGCAAAAGCGGAGTGAAAGAGTTATCAAATGCTTCAAATGCGGGAAGCCCGGTCACATTGCACGTCATTGCGATCTTGGTCCTGGTAGTTCCAACTTGGGTGGCCGTAAACGCAAAGCTGGAGGAGATGAGCAAGAGCGTGCCAGATGTAAAAATCGAGAGCTAGCTCCAGCTATTGAATGTCCTGTGATATCTGTGTCGCAAATTGGAAGGAAATCAAGCAGTCTTACCGTCAGAGGGAATGTGGATGGCAAGGAGCGTGTACTGACTGTAGATACGGGCGCATCTCATTCCTTGATTCGATTGGATTTAGTCAACAGGAGAGTAAAACCGTTACCTGGAGCAAGGTTGCGTACGGTCAGAGGCGAGTATAACCAAGTCCAGGGGAAGTGATATGTGACGTCCTAATTGGGAAGGTCATGGTTCTACACAAAGTCGTTGTGGCGGAGATCGTTGATGAAGCCATATTGGGAGTGGACTTCTTAGTTGATCATGACATCAGGATCGATATGCCAAGAAAGACTATGCGCTATGAGAACCAGGATGTGCCACTTAATTTCAGTTTGGAAGAAGGGTTCAGCAGTAATCGAGTACTGTGAAAGAGATCCGACAAAAACCGCAAAAGTCAAAGGCAGCAGATCGGGCGAGGGTTGATGGAACGAATGGGCCAAACAAATCAAAACCGAAGGTACCTGTGAGAGAAACACTGGCGTTGAAAAGCCCTAACGAACGTACTAAAACGATGGAAAGAATTTCGCAGAAAGAATGCAAGGGTGGTTTCAAGCCAGGGCACACTACTGTTGTGAAGCGTCGGAACGATACTGATTATGCAAAGCAAATCCGTCCAGCGCAAGCTCTACGAAGTAGTTCATTGGCCAAACAACGGAGTGTGAAGGAACGAACCAGGGTATTGAGTAGTACGATGAAACACAAGTACGATGAGAACAATAATTCGAAAGGTTTCTTGGCGGGAGATTTGGTACTGTTATACAACCCTCACCGGCGGAAAGGTGTTCCATCCAAATTTCGGTGCAGTTGGGAAGGCCCGTACAAAGTTGTGAAGAAGATCAGTGACACCATCTACCGCATAAAAACATTAAAACCAATTGGGTGGTTCATTTGAAGATGCTAGCAGCGTTTAGATCGAGAGATTTGTCTGATCGGGACGATCAGACTTAGGTGGAGGGCAGTGTTACGAATGTTAGCAACACTAAGGGGTACTGCCATCTCTATGCCGATGCTAAGCAGTGACGTGAATGCACATCAATAATTTAATCATTTTGTCTACACCTATGTACGTACACGCAGCGGAGAAGAGATGCACAAACACATGCAGATATCTTATATGAGATGCTCCTAAAGGTATACAATTATAATTGTGGAAGTGTCGCTCACAAATACAAGCGCATGGGGTATGAGAGAAGCTATAGAAATTATTCATCTGTAGTTGTAGCTGAGAAATTTATAACTAACTAGTAAGTTCTGGAATTAGAAAAGCCTAGAAATATGCAACCAAGAAATCAGACAGTATAAAAAGGCGCCAACAGTAGACGCGAAAATCAGTTTCATTTAAGCTATCAGTCAGTTTGGTTATTAAGCAAGCTAGTTGCAAAGTATAAGTGTTATTGTGAAGTACTTTAATAAAGGCAATTTTTCCATTATTCAATATTGGAGTTATTTATTCAGCAGTCAGTGATTCGAACCTTAGTAGAAGGTTGCAAATAAGGGAAATTGCAAGTAAATTCGTTACAATATGTAATCAAATACAACATGTTAGTTACTATATGTGCTAGAATAGAAAAAAAATCATGTGATATCAGTGTCGATGTGTCCGTTCTCATTTACAGTTCTCAATTTACAGTTCTCAATTCCGGCTTTATTTTGGTGATATTGCGGCATGAGTTTCGGTTTGAATTTTGGCTGTGGTTTGAGGTTGAGGTTTGTGGTTTGGTTACGATTATGGCTTACTTTCCGCTGCGATTTCAGTTTCCGGATTCGGTTTCCAGACCTTAGTCCTCAGTTCTGGTTGCGGGGCAATTTTTATCCCGATTTCTTTCCCGGTTTAGACTCCATAACCGCTTCTAAATGCACTCTCCTTTCGATAACGAATACGTTTGTCTCCATATTTCAATCTGAAATAGTTTCGGTTTCAGCTCTGGTTCAGTATTGCATCCGGTTTCGGTCCCAGTGTAAGTTCCCGGTTTGGTTCTGGTATCCGTTCCAGTTCCAATCTCGGGTTCGCTCTTGTTTTGGTTCCGGCTTCATTTCCCGTTTCGATTCTAGATTCCGTTCCATGTAAGGTCTTGCTTCGGATTCGAATTCGGCTTCGAATTTGGTTTCTGTCTTGTTCCGACTTCCGGCTGTGTTCGCGCACAAATTCGATTTCGATGCTTACTACAGCCGGTTTTGATACCTGTGTGGATAACCGATCCATTTCTGGTATCGGTTCCAATTTTCATCCGGATTCGTTCTTGTTTTGGTTCCGCTCCGGAATCGGTTCTCAGTTGGGTCTGGTTTCATATCCGAATTCGGTTATGTTTCGGATCCTGTTGCGGCTTCGGCTTGGTTTTGGCTCAGGTTTTTCTTTTAATCTCAGTATCCGTCTTGTCTGCGACTTAAAGTTTGAGCTCGGATACAGTTTCTGTTTGGGATTGATCTGGATTAAGGTTTCGGTTTTGCGAAGAAACTGATGCATGCGCCTTACAAACTTCTCGCGGCGTTGTTGTTTTTCAATCTGGTTATTGCTATTCCGACTTCGTCCTAATCGGGTGAGGCGACACTAATTCCAGCATCATCGATTGCGGGATTGGGTTCGTCATCACTGTGTGGTAAATCGCTGTCTCCATTTAGGAGAGCAAAGAAGTGTTCCCTCCATAATCTTAGAACTCCCTGAACATCAGCTACAAGCTCGCCGTTTTCGTTCTTACAAGAGTTAAGGAATTATGCTTAAATGTAAAATGGAAAAAAATACCAAAAACCAATTAGACAACTTTTGCTAAAGAAAACCTCATTATTCCCACTTCAACGCAGCCATTGTACTAGGCGGCATTTCGAAAGTACCATAAAACACAGTCGGCAGCCAGCGATGTGTGGCATGGCTAATTAAAGGTGTTACAAGTAAATAATTACGAACGTAATTAAATTAAAAAGGCGAGAGAAAATTCGTTAAGATCAGTAAATGACGCGTGGCAGCTAATTATGTTTGGAAACTAGGCGGAAAAAACTGAAAGTTAATGCATTAAAAACACATAGCCCAAATGCAGGTGAAACTCAATACACGAAAGTAAACAACAACAAGAATGAAAAAGACTAACAACAATAACCAAACTGCCACACCAAATAAGGAAATGCGCGCAAACAAAAAACCACTTAACGCAAATGAAATTGAAATTTATAAACGTGCAACAACAAGCGCCGCCGCTGAGCACAACTTATTTATTAACAGCGCTAACAACTACATAAATTGATAAACATAACAACAAACACAGACAGAACAATAAAATGTGGCACGTTAATATGCAGCGCATGTTGCAACAACATAATTTGAATTGAGAAACAATGCAAAAACTGCCACGTTAACAATGCGAAAAAAGCTTAGATAAAATAGTTACAATAAATTACAAAAGCAATAGTGATATCAACACAAACATGCAATAATAGCAAATCAGCAATGAACAAACAGACAGATTTTCGCGGCAATATTATGCAAATGTTGGTAAATGGCGATCAAAATTGTTGACGCTATTGTCGCTTGCAAGAAACGAAATCACTGTGCGCAATTTAAATGAATATGGCAACCATACTTGGTGTTGCCAATTAACCACGCAGCACACACACACGCACACCCCTTGCACAGCAGAATATAGCACTCACATACGAGCTGTTATTTACCGTTGTCAGCTTTAGCAACATACACCGTTACAGTCACAAACGTCATATAATGTTGGTTTTTTCATCGCGCAGGAGATTGTTGTCCATTGTTAATAGTGGGCGCGCGCATATACGCGTTGAACATGTGGTCCAGAGGCATGCATTTGTTACTTACGCGCCTGTCAATTATTGTATTTAGCGCAACATGTTGCAATACACTCACGCATGAGCGCACACAAATGCTGCAGGCAATACAAATGACACAAGCGCTCTCGCTTACGCAGTACCTTTACACAGCAGCACAGTAGTGACAGTTAACCGTTCAATGAATTGGCTATTCAATTCGATTTGTGGACACCTGTGGGCAGTGCGCACCAAACAATGTTGCATGCAACAATGCGTGCTTGCTTTTTGGTACGTTTATGTAGCGCGTAGGTGGTGGCATGCAACACGTACGTACTTAGCTGACTGCTGTGGGTGAGTCGCTGCAAGTCGGTGTTGGCAGTCAACAAGATGACAGTATGTACTTAGAAATGTATATTGTTTTTGTTATATTTATTGTGGTTATTTTTACTGAATAAGGTACTTGCAGCAGCGGTATTAGAAAAAAGTGTCAATTCGACATGTTGAAAGTGAAAAGCGTATTTTGTGTAGGCGATGACTATAAAAAATTGGAAATGTGTGAAAATGTGCATTAATTTCTATTGAGGAAAACATATTTTTTTGTTTTGCGTAAAAAAAATGCTACTGCTTCGAGAAATGAAATAACGAAACTCAGAAATAATTATATTTAAAACAATCTGATATATCTTTCGTATATACAACATTGCACGCAAAAATAGCAGTGGCAATTTTTATCACATTTCGCCCATTCGATTATTCTTTTTGTCCATTCGATTCCTCTTTTATTATTTTCGGAAAAATAAATTTTTAAATTTTTATTTAAAGAAAAACTGAATGAATTTTGTAACTGAAACTATTCAAACCCATCCCGAAAATTTTTCCGAAAAACTTGGAAGTTCGGCAAAATTTTAGATGCTTCGAAATTAATATTTGGGGCTCGATAAATGTTTTGAGTATGCAGTTTTGTAGCGCAATCCATTTTAATCTAACAAAGTAGAAGTAATAGGTCACTCAAAATTGGCATTGATTTTTGACAGTTTTTTCAGAATTTGGGGGTTTTCCCAAAAAAGTGTAATGAAAATGAGACGCCGTCCCGCCAATTTGTAGGAAGAATTAAAAAGAGTACGATGCAAATTTTAACGGAAGTTCGGCCTAAATTTCCTCGGAGATAAATCGCGCCAGTATATATATATTGATTTTTTTCATAAGAAGTTTAGTTTAGTTTGTCTAGGCCGGCATGATTCGGGGGTCTGCTACAGTTCAGCACCATACGGTAGTTCATAAATATAACTAGGTTAGAATTATATGTTAGTCTAGTTAAGATTATTATATATATATATATATATATAAATATATATATTGTCAATAGATATAAGCTAGGCTGTAGTAAATAAATAAATAAATAATAATAAATAAAACCACACTCAGAAATACTTTTATTGAAATGCAGCCTAAGATAATTTTCGTTTGTTACCCATATTGGCATAACTTATTTTAGTTTTGAAATTTCTTGAATAGAAGAAAACTTTGTAAGCTACCCTTAGTGGCAATACTTAATAATGTGATACATAATCTATAAACCTTTTACGTAAATTGGATAACATGACCACAAGATAGGAACGAATATTTTAGTCGCAAGTCTTGTCAATATTTTATGGGTATACTGTACTATATAACGTACATAACTCACATTGTTCTCATATTACTCGGTTTGTTAGTACCCAACCCGCTTTCTTTTATAACGACATTAACGATTGATTAAGAGCTTGATTTTGCTTCTTCGATACGGAGCGGTTACGTCGAACTTGTCGCTCCGTGAGGATCTTAAATAGACTAAATTAATCCATAGTGTTACCAGTCGTTTTCTCAACGACGAAACTGAAAAATCCTATCAGGAACGGCGCTAATTGGTAACGATACTCGCATTTGTATTTCAGTATATATCTGGCATTAACTTTCTTTATAAATCAAAACCAATCTAGTACACAAGAAAAGGAGAAGAAATATTGCTCGACTAGTTTCCTCAATCTTTCTATATAGGTGGTCGGTTTCGCAGTTTCCTAGTATGCAGTTATGACATGAAACCACAAGGCTTTTTTTATACCCAGCGTGCTTTGCTCACAGAGTATATTAACTTTGATTGGATAACGGTTGGTTGTACAGGTGTAAAGGAATCGAGATAGATATAGACATCCATATATCAAAATCATCAGTGTCGAAAAAAAATTTGATTGAGCCATGTCCGTCCGTCCGTCTGTCCCTTAACACGATAACTTGAGTAAGTATTGAGATATCTTCACCAAATTTGGTACACGAGCTTATCTGGACCGAGAATATATTCGTGTTGAAAATGAGCGAAATCGGATGATAACCACGCCCACTTTTTATATATATAACATTTTGGAAAAAACAAAAAACCTGATTATTTAGTAAATAATACACTTAGCTTGTTGAAATTTGACGTGTGGACTGATATTGAGACTCCTGATAAATATTTGAAAAAATTTCTTAAAATGGGAGTGGCACCGCCTACTTGCGATAAAATCAATTTTACAAATATTATTAATAATAAATCAAGAACCGTTAAACATATCGTAACAAAATTCGGCAGAGAGGTTGCCCTTACTATAAGGAATGCTTTGAAGAAAAACTAACGAAATCGGTTAAGGACCACGCCCACTTTTATATAAAAGATTTTTAAAAGGGTCGTGGATGAATAAAATAAGTTATATCTTTGCAAAAAAGAGCTTTATATCAATGGTATTTCATTTCCCAAGTGGATTTATAACAATATATAGGAAAAACTTCAAATTTAAAAAAATGGGCGTGGCACCGTCCCTTTTATGACTAAGCAATTTTCTATATTTCGGGAGCCATAACTCAAAGAAAAATTTACGGATCGTAATAAAATTGGGTACACAAATTTTCCCTATAGCAGGAAATATTTCTAAAAAATGGACGGGATCGGTTAAAGACCACGGCAGCTTAGATATAAAACAATTCTAAAAGGGTCGTACACTAGAATAATAAGCTACAACTTAGCAAAAAATAGTTTTGAATCAATGATATTTCACTTATCAAGTTTTATTTTAAGAGGAAATGGGAAGATATTTTTTTTTAAACGGGCGGTGCCAGGTGTTATGTAGAAAAGTAATTTATATGAAATGAAATGTGCAATTGAAGCTCACGCTGAGTATATAATGTTCGGTTACACCCGAACTTAGACACCTTTACTTGTTTTTTTTTAGTTTCGTGGAAGGAGGAAATGCTTTATGCACTGACCGGCATATTTAAGCCTCACTGCGAGACTCTCCGAGTGTAGGACTCCCTTCTTCCATGAAGGGATACCCACTAAAACCTAACTTTCCACGGCCCGCGCAAATTCCCCGTACCTGGGACCGCGTTTAGCATTACTTTGGGTATGGATGCGCGCTACGTGAGCTCTATGGCTACTCTCACGCTAATGGGCTAAGCATCCGCCTTCTCGTTTACTGATAAGTATATGCCCCACATATGTGCCGACCGTATCCCATCTGTCTCTTCGGCAGATCATATTATTGACGACACTGCCCGGGTATAGGTCGCCAAGTATCTCTTCTACCCTCCTTCGCTGATCGGAGAAGAGTCCGCATTCGAAGAAGGTGTGGTGTACATCGTCTATTTTCCCACAGTACATGCACTTCGGGTTATCAAACTTGCCTATTCTGTGTAGGTATTTGCCGAAGTAACTGTGTCCGGTTAGAAACTGGGTCAAGTAAAAGTCTACCTCTCCGTGTGGTCGCTTCAACCATGGATTAAGTTCAGGGATTAGTTCCCTAGTCCACTTTCCTACGATGCTGTTGCTTCACCTGTCAGCGTCGAATCGATTCTTCTCCCGCCTGTGGCAACAACAGCTCTACTCGCTTGCGATCCGTTGTCGCATATTGCTTTCTTTTCTCAGCGAGAAGATATATCGGTATGGTTCCCGTAACGACCAGGACAGCTTCAGCCGAGACCGTGCGGTAAGCCGAAGCTATTCGTAGCGCCCCTCAGCGTTGCACCGAGGTGAGGGCGACTCGGTTCTTTCGGTATTTCATTGCGTTCGCCCAGATTTCTGCACCGTATAAGAGTATAGACTCCGAGGCTGATGCAAGCAGCTTCTTCGTGCATGGCTTTGGACCACCTTTGTTTGCCAATATCACTACTGAGCTCTGCAGCCAAGCTAGTTAATTTACTAACTGTCTGCACTTAAGTGTTTTACCTTTCATTCTATATTTAGACTCTGATGAAAGTTTGAGCTTTATTCCACATAATTGTTAGGGCGAATATTGTTACAGCAGTTCCATTGGCGAAAATTCCGGTGCTCTGTGTTGCTAACACACGAAACGAGTTTAATAAAGAACGCGCCAACATCTAAGTTCAGGCGTGGTGTTCGGGTGTAATCGAACATTACATACTCAGCTGCCAAATTACAGCTTGCAAAACTTTTAAATCAAATAAAAAATAAATGTAAGGCGCGATAACCTCCGAAGAGATCTAAGACCGAGTTTCACTTCCAATTTGTGTCGTGCTCTTCTTGATTTTTCCCTACAAATTGGCCGGACGGGACCTACATATTTTATGCCGACTCCGAACGACATCTGCAAGGTAGATGAGTTTTCACTGAGTGCTTTTCATGGCAGAAATATACCCGGAGCGCTTGCCTAACACTGCTAAGGGGCGACCCCGCTTAGAACAATTTTCTTATAATTGAAAAACCTTATTTCTAAAATTTCGATGTTGCTTTGCCCGGGTTGTGAACCCAGGGCATATGGTGTGGTAGGCGGAGCACGCTACCATCACACCACGGTGGCCGCCAAACTTTTAAATAACCTTATTTTGAAAGTGGGCGCTGCCACGCCCACTGTCCAACATTTTACTAATTTTCTATTCAGCGCCGCCTACCAAGTTTCACCGATTTATCCGTCTTTGGTAATGTATTATCGCACTTTTTCGTTTTTTCGAAATTTTCGAAATCGAAAAAGTCGGTGTGGTTATAGTCCGATTTCGTTCATTTTAAATAGCGATCTGAGAGGAGTGCTCAGGAACTTACATACCAAATTTCATTAAGATACCTCAAAATTTACTCAAGTTATCGTGTTTACGGATAGACGGACGGACGGACATGGCTAAATGAATTTCTTTTTTCGCCCAGATCTTTTTGATATGTAGAAGTCTATCTATCTCTATTAGTTTATGCCGTTACGGGATGCCGTTATGTGAACAAATTAATATACTCTGTGAGCTCTTCTCAGCTGAGTATAATAAAACGCAGGTTCCTTACACAGTGCTGTTACTGTTAATGGCTTAACCCATTTCTAATATTTCGGTAATTTTTTTTCTATTTACAAAATTTTCATTTTCCCATTAGCGAGCGCAGTGAAAGTCATCACTACAACTAGAAGCGAAAGGCGATTATATGAATACTTTCCCATATCTTCGCACATAAAACGCATTTACTTCCTTTATTGACTTTTTGGTAAAAAAAAACAAAAAACGAAAAAATAAACAGCAAAGACTGCAGAGGAACTCATTTAACACTCATACAAACAAAAAGACGTACGTGCAAGCACATTAGTTTTTAAATTATAAGTGCAATGCGTTCATTCATTCTTCTTCTTCTTCGAATGTGTGTCTTTGGGGCAGATAAGTGCATTCATCATTTGCACCGCACACGCACACAAACGCAGGTATATGTAAAGCGTCATGAGAATATGCTATTTTTTATTATTATTTATTCACTTTTTTATAGGCATTTATTTGCCAAGCACGAGGGGGGAGGGAGAGACTAATGGCTTAGTTGGCTCACTATTTGCGCTCTACCCATCACCCAGATTTTGGGAAGCACTTTGTTTGGTCAACCGTTTCATACCACACGTTTTCACAGTGCCACATATTGCATGCATGGACAAAAATTACGGTATCATATAAATATGTATTTCGAATGGATGTGCATAGGTAGACAGCAGGTTCTCGATTTGGTATATTGCAGCGATATTTTGGTTCAATTCGTTTTCATGAAAAAAATAAATAAATAAAGGCGGAACAAGCGCTTTAAGAAAGTTAAGCATACACTAAGTTTTCATTTCATTTGCACAGTAATTTGCAGAGGAAGAATGAAATAAATGAAAGAATCTCATTCAATAAATTAGGTGTAATTTATAATTTTCTTCTTCACGAACTGCCACGCCTCTCAAATCGCAAGTTGTAATGCGTTTTCTTTGTCTCAGCATTTGGCAGTTGTTTTACTGTTTTTATTGAATAAAAAACTACGTCAGTGCAATTACCGTTACAGTCATTTGTTTTAGCTTGCCACCTCAACAACAGCGGCAATATATTCCGAGTATCCCAAACACCACCGTCTCCTACAATCACCCCAATTTTTGACGCAATCACATCGATCACTTGATTGTGGAATGAAGTAGCTACATACATATGTTGTCTGCTTCAATGGTTGTTGGCGCGATTTTGTTTTGTTTTTGTTTTGCAACCAGTGCTCGTCATTAATCACTTAGTGCATTGTGTGATTTTTGTTCACATATTTTTGTCAACATTATTTTTGTTGCTGGATCATTCATTTAGTTCATGCGTGGCAATTTATTTCACTTGACACTTGAAATTCTCGCATAATCTGTGACAATAATAATAAGCCTCAGGCCTGATATTTGAAGTTATGCTTCGCATTTTTTGTTAACTTTTGTTCTTGTCGGCAAAAGCTGTAATCTTTTGAAAGAGAGGTATTAAGGACATAAATGCATTACTTAGGTAAAAAAATTTAATTAAATGAATAAATAAATATGTAAATAAATTAATTAGTTTAAAAATCTTATTTAATTTGTCTTTAACTTTAATTTTAACTTCAACGAAATATTTGGGAGTGAGGTTAGACAGCAAACTCACCTTCTCGGATCACATCCGAGAAGCCTGCGAAAGAGCTGCGCGCACAATAGCGAATTTGAGTAGTTTATGGCACAAAGGTGGTCCAAATCCATGCACAAGGAAGCTGCTTGCATCAGCCTCGGATTCTATACTCTTATACGGAAGAACCGAGTCGCCCTCACCTCGGTCCAGCGCAGAAGAGCGCTGCGAATAGCTTCGGCTTACCACACGGTCTTGCCTGAAGCTGTCCTGGTGATTGCGCGAACCATACCGATATATCTTCTCGCTGTGGAAAGAAAAGCAATATGCGACAACGGATTTCAAACGAATAGAGCTGCTGTTGCCATGCAGGCGCGAGAAGATTGATTCGATGCTGACAAGAACAGTGGAGCAACAGCACCATAAGGAAAGTGGACTAGGGAACTAATCCATGAACTGAATCCAAGGTTGAAGCTACCACACGGAGAGGTAGACTTTTACTGACCCATTTCTAACAGGACACAGTTACTTCCGCAAATACCTGCACAGAATGGGCAAGGTTGATACACTGAGCAGCCTGCAGTGTGGGAAAATAGACGATGTACGCCACACCTTCTTCGAATGCGGGCACTTCTCCGATCACCGAAGGAGGATAGAAGAGATAATTGGCGACCTACCACCGGGCAGTGTCATCAATAACATTACCTGCCTAAGAGAAAGATGGGATACTGTAAGCACATATGTGAGGCATATAAAAAAAATAAGGCGCGATAACCTCGAAGTAGATCTAAGGCCGCGAGCTTCTCTTCCAATTGGCGTCGTGCTCCTCTTGATTTTTCCCTACAAATTGGCCGGACGGGACCATACATGTTTTATGCCGACTCCGAACGGCATCTGCAGGCTAGATGAGTTTTTCACTGAGAGCTTTTCATGCAGAAATACAATCGGAGTCGCTTGGCCAGACACTGGCCGAGGGGCGACGCCGCTTAGAAGAATTTTCTTCTAATTGAAAAATCTTATTTCTAAAATTTTGTGATGTGTTGCTTTGCCCGGGAGTTGAACTCCAGGGCTCATACCGTGTGATAGCGGAGCACGCTACCAACACACCACGGTGGCCGCCATAGCGCAGAGGCATATACTTATCAGTAACGAGAAGACGGATGCCTATGCATTATCGTGAGAGTAGGCTCACGTAGCCCGCACCCGTACCCGAAGTAATGCTAAACGCGCGTCCCAGGTACGGGGATTTGTGCGGGCCGTGGGAGCTTAGGTTTTAGATGGTATCCCCTTCATGGAAGGGAGTCCTACACTTGGAGAGTTTCGCAGTGAGGCTTAAATATCCTGGTCAGCTGCATAAAGCATTTCCTCCTTGCACAAATCACAAAAAAAAAGAAAAAATATTATTTATTTTGTACTGTTTTTACTAGAGTCGTTTTTTTCCTTTTCCATGCAATTCGCAATTTGCAACTTGTAGAAAAAAGATCTGACAGCAATCTTTGTGTAAGGAAACTTAAGCGGTTGGTTGTACAACTACAAGGATCGAGAAAGATATAGACCTCCATACATCAAAATCATCAGTATCGAAAAAATGTAATTCAGCCATGTCAGTCCAGATTGATCGTATTGAAATGAATGAAATCGGATGATAACCACGCCCACTTTTTATATAAATATTAATTTGGAAAACACAAAAACCTGATTATTTACACACAGAATGTTAAAATTTTATGCCTGAACTAATATTAGACTCTTAATCAAAATTTGAAAACTTTTTGAAAATGGGCACGGCATCGCCCATTTGTGATAAAATCAATTTTACAAATATTAGTAATCATAAATTAAAAATCGTTTAACATATTATAGCAAATTTGACAGAGAGGTTGCCTTATTATAAGGAATGCTTTGAAGGAAAACTACCGAAATCGGTTAAGGACCACGCCCATTTTTATATAAAAGATTTTAAAAGGGTCGTGGATGAATGAAATAAGCTATATCTTTGCAAGCTTTATATCTATAATATAAAAATAAGTCGGGGTTTTCCTTCCTGACGCTATAACTCCACGAACCGATTTCTACGGTTTTGCATTCGTTGCGAAAGTCTCGCTCCGGGCTCCGTGAGGTTTATAGCAAAGAAAATTCAGATATAGCCAAAAACGTGGACCCGGGTACCCCTAGAATGTGTTTATAGAATATGGATATCAAATGAAAGCTGTTGATAAGTGCTTTAGTAGGGGTAATTTCTACCCTGGGTGAGTAGCTCTCGGATTTAGGCCAAAAACGTGGATCAGGGTAAACTAGGAGTGTTTTGTACTATGGATACAAATGAGCTGTTGTGTGCTTTAGACAGAGAAGTTTTACAAGCTGGGTCTCGAGATATAGGCCAAAACGTGGACCCGGATACCCCTAGAATGTGTGCGTGGATATCAAATGAAAGCTGCCGAGAGCTCTAAGTAATTTTCATTGTGATATTCGATTTAGTCGCATCAACCTGGCAATACTGATAAATATGCATGCGAAGCCGATATAAAGACATGAATTAATAATACTCGCCTACCTATTTACATACGGCCTATTCGATTTGCCTGAAATTTGGTATATAAATTTGCCTATATTAGTATTTACGATGCTTTTTTCCGGGAAGTAGACCAGAGACGGACTTGGGACTTGGATTAGGACTAGGACTGGGACTCGGAATGGGACTGGAACAAAATACATATCACCCTCTGGGACTAGCGATAAGATATGAAGAAGAATGAGAGAAGAGAAAAGAGAGAAGGAGACTGAGAAAAAGATAGAATGAGATGAAGACGGAGATAGATGAAGCGAAAAATACGGAGGAAGCAGTGAATACAAAGTTTAGGAAAAAGTGTAGAGGGGCGAGAGTAAACGGAAAAAGCTTATTAAAATGTATGCAGATGGACCAAATTTCGGGCAGAACAACGTCTGTCGGGTCTGCTAGTCAATTATGTTTCTGTTTTTTGAAAATGGTCGTGGCAACGCCCCTTTTATGACTAAGCAATTTACTATGTTTCGGGAGCCATAAGTGGAACAAAAATTACCACACACTTTTATATAAAATATGTTTAAAAGGGTCGTAGGTTTAGAAATAATAAGCTATATATTAGCGAAAAATTTTTTTGTATCAATGATATTTCACTACCAAATATTATTATAAGAGACAATTGGGGCAGAATTTTTTTTTAAATGGTGGCGGTGCAACGTGTTATGTAGAAAAGTAATTTATTTTATTTCTATTTATTCACGCTGAGTATATAATGTTCAGTTACACCGAACTTAGACACCCTTACTTGTTTATGTTCACTTTTAATGAGGAAGTGATTTCCAATGCAATTGCACACCAGCAACATTGACTCTCTCAGCAATAACACAATGTAACTTAGTACTAATTGTGAGACCTTATGGCATATTTCTCAATGTTACACAGCAACTAGAAGGAAAATGAATTTTTTCGGATGAATTTTATTTTGAGTGTACAAACATCATCGTGACTCAGGACATCAGGTCAAGTGCATTATCCTCTTTCTGTACGCGATGCTTTTTGGTGGACCCCTTGAACCTAGCCCAACCTGTTTTTATGATTTTAATTGAAATTTTCTGAATATGAATTGTAACTTTCTGAATATAATATGGATTTTGTTGCATAGTGTAATTCATTGAATTGCAACATTCCCCAATATGGAATGCGTTCTCACAAAACTTCTGCTATACTTTGTTGCTTTATTTTGCATACATCACACTCGCGTCACCACTTAACGTGCGCAAAATTCGACGATCAATCAATTCAATAATTTGCATGTTGTCCTCATTCCATTTAAAACGACAAAAAACACAGGTTAAGTTCTGAATGTACAATGGCTTTATTTAGACTTCAAACATGTTGCTGTGTGTAAGTACGAGTAGCGGCAGCGTTAACTCCATTCGTTAATTTATTATTTTTCACCCTATATTTCACACGTTGCTAATTGAAAGATTGAAACTCTATTTAAAAAAACATAAATATTAAATAGAAAAATACTACATGGCAGCATACGAGTATTGTTGCACGAATGACCACATCGTCATGCAACATTATTTGTTGCATTCAAGCAAAAGTGCAAAATTGAGGCCATCATTGAAAGTTTTGTTTGCATATCGATGCTTAATAAACTAGGAGTATGTAAGTAGTAAAACTATGTAAAAGTAGTTTTAAAGAATTTATGTAAATTAGCGTTACTAAATGAGGCGTAATTCCTTACAAACGTGTGTAGATGTGCTCGGGCAATGTTCGTTGCTTATATATAAGGCACGATTCACTATCTATTTTATATCAATTTTATAAATATACACACTTACATACATGTCTTCAAATAGGTGCTCGTTTGCAATAACAATATCATGCCTATCTTAGCTGCCTTCTTATAGTTTGCCTGAACAAACAGGCTCTAAGCTGGAGATAGGGAATTCGTCTAAATTCCAAAAGAGCTTTTTTTTTCTAAATATTATGAGAAACGACGTTTTTTTAGTTGGAAGGTGATATTCTACTTAGCAGTCGATATATACCGAATAGCTGGCTTATAGATGGTGTTTTGATAGGATCAGTTTTCCAGTAACGTTTTTGATTATCGTGTATATTGCACGATTTTCCATCATCCCTTGTTGAAATTTGGTTCCGAGACAACAAAACGCGTTTCGGCTTGTGCCATCATCAAGTGTCGATTTTCGTTCTGATCTGTTGTCGTTTGTCTTGTATTTATAGTTCCTAGGTACACGAGCTACGTATTGTCAAATATATATGTTTGTGTATGTGTTGTGTGTGTTCATTCAGAAAGAAGGGTGAGACTAAGCAAAAGTCATAATTCTAGTCGTTTGACGTTCTTTTGGTTTTTGGTTGCTGGTGCTTTTTGTTTGGTATTTATTAGTTGTTGTGTGTGTTGTCTGTGTATCTCTGTGATTACTTTCTTGTAAATAGTTTTTTAAAGCTCAAATTGTGTCAGAAAGGTTGTTGTTATTATTATTCGTGTCGTGTTCGTTATTATTGACCACCGAATGTTTCTGTTGTAGGTTTCCGTGTTTTCGAGTACGCTCACAACGTCGGCATTTTGCTGTATGTGTGCTGGGTAACATTCATTTTCGACATTGATTCGCGAAGTTGAACTTGGTCTGTATAATATTTGGATTTGATATATGTAAGTTTAGTCCTGCATGTCACCATTTATTGTTGCTTTCTTGTACGTTGGTCATCTAAAGTCTTACTGATTATGCGGTGGAATTTCTAATGAGTCTACGCCACTAACAAGGTCGAATTTTATTAATTCGTATACTTGGAATCTTGTAGATGCCGAGACTGATTTATAACTCGTACTGCCCGTGTAATCGCGAGGTTCGAAAGCTGTCTAAACTGTGTACATGCAAATCTGAGAGATAATTTCTTTCGAATCGAGTTAATGGTACAGGCACCGATTAGTACATATGTGGTATATTGCCTATGTGTCATCTGTCTGTTTATTCGGTTAAGGACATCACCCACGTAGTAGGCGTAGTGTGTTATTGAAGCCATTCGAAGTTTTCAATCGACCTGAACAAAATTTCTGGTAGCAGCATTTATGTCTCCTATGAGAGCATAAAAATATGGAAACTTCCGAAATGGACTCTAACAAGAGCTTTGCAGTTGTCTAATTTTCTTCTTCTATTCTAATTTAAAAATTTTTTTCAATTAAAGAAAAAATTTATCATAATAATAATAATGATAAAAAATTATTGTTAGGACTTGAGCTCGATTCGAACCCGCACGTTAATTATCGTAACGAATGATATCGTTCGTCTGGTTATATGTCATGCCTGTTGAAAACGCTACAAAAATAGTGAAATTATGGTATTATCAATCAAAATGAGAATATTTCTCTGGTCGTGAATTGATCGAATTCATGCCATCATTTCTCCTAATGTCGAATAGACTACCTTTCACTATTTGAGGGTATTACTGTTTCCCTCTCATTATCGTTCTGCTTGGGGGTGGTTCTTTACCTTTGAGCGTCTCTGCCGCAGCACGGCTAGTCTTGATTATTAGACATAATTTCGTGATGCTATCGCTGCCTACATATGCGCGGCGGCTACGGAATCTAGCTGATCGAGTATAACATTGCTATTGCGACTTTATGCAACTCTGCCAGTTATGGTCAGTAATCTTGTAGCGCGGGTTTCCATAAATGATGAGCGAGAAGCCTACTTAACAGCTTCTCGGTCCCCAATGTACAAAGCGCTTTGAGAATGCGCCCACGCCGCTATTATTTTTTTGTATTGTTATTTGAATGAATATGAAGTATATATTATAAAGATCTGATTTGTATAAATAATATGACATATATTGCCTTATTTTGCTAATGTTGCCTATTTGTGAGGCCAAATGTGACTCTTTTTCATACAAAGTTTCCTTAAAGTAGCAAAAAATTGTGTTTAGCCTACGTTCACATGAGTCGAGCATCGTGAACATATAGGGCGGCGATAAGGAAAAATAAGAATAATTTACAGTTTCAAATCACCATACAACGAGTAAATAATATATAAATGTCAAAGCGTAGATTATGCTGCTTTTTTGTTTAATTGATTAGATTATATACATGTTGAAAATTGAAGAAATCATGAGAACAAAGGTATCTAGAAATCAAATTCGAATATTCTTTCAGTTTCCTAAAGTTTAGGTCTTTTGATATACTACAGCTCACGATTGAATTCACTGAAAGTATATACACGGCTACGTTCATACCAGTAAAGCGTGCTTTATAAGTTGGATAGAATAAATGAGTCAGCATAGTGAGCTTGCTACTATTTCATATACGCTCTTATGAGTTACATCATGCCATCGATGGACAGGGAAGTTGTTAAGGTACCTAAACTCGCCGCGTTGTGGCGCAACAACTATTTGAAAACTAACTTCAGACTTGAAAAGGCCATTAGTAGGATATAGGGCTTCCCATGTCAAAACGTAATGGCGTGGCTCAATTTTGTTATATAATAAAGAAACTATTTTGGGCGTACTTAAAAGGATAGATGGGCGTACCGAACCTCGTGACATGTACCCTTCTCATTTAGGGCTGTCTGTTGAAGGCCTATTGCTAATAATATGTCTCATTCAGGGCTAAGTATGGGCCGCGTCACAACTGACTCTCTCTGCTCACGACTTTGATGCGGATAAATCGTCTCAATCGCGTTGCGTTGTAATGTAGTAAATCAGCAGAGGATACTTCAGACTCAGCATTTTCGCTTGCCCATTCATATAAAAAAGATGAGCGCGACAGCACTATGCTAAACAGTCTCACTTTATCAAGAATAGCTACTGCTAACCACTTATATTTTGTGCTCCTATTTATCGTTAGTTGTAATGCGGATTTTATTGTTAAAAAATGTTAGACGCTGTACCAACGTTCAAGTGAAAAAATGAGCGCATTTGCAAAGTCATGATGAGTACTCTTAGCAAAAACGAATGGCTAACTTTTCTTTATTGTTCTGCTTGTCAAGTTTATAGTTTGATACTTTACAGTCATGATGGGCAATGGTGATGTGCTGATTTCTCAGGCTACTTATCAGAGCTAATGCACGATGCTGTAGTCAAAATTGTTATGTTCGGGGCATATAGTTTCCTGATATAAAAAATATTCGCAGCTTAGAAGGCATTTTTTTTCCACGTCATCAAAGCATGTAAATTACAAGCAAAGGCAAGAACGGGTATTCTACTAAAATTCTAAAAGTCATGCGCTTAGATCAGATGGCATTTAATGCTTAGTTTTATGTTGTTGGGTATACTGTTTATGTGCAATGCTCAACGCCACAAGCAAAAAAATTACTAGACCACGGCATTATCATGAATTTAAGTTTTCTCATGAACAAAGAGATAGTTTATGTTTCTATTCAGAGAATATTTTTAAATGGGCATAATTGCAACCAACTGACCAGAAGCGGCAATACTAATGCATATATTGCTCATAACTCGACAATGCACTGTCACGCAAAAAAAATTTTGAAAAACACGTAAGGGGAATAAGCTAAGTTCGTGTAACGAATAGCTTTAGCACTACATCGCTGAGGAAGCGGGTCGCTCTTGGATAGCTACATGTTGTAAAGAAGAACCTATGTACCCTGAACGTGGTTATGTATGACATTTGTAAATCAATGGAAGAGCTATTAATAGAGTATTTTATGAGGGAATGGCATAGTTCTATAAGTGGACTCCATTTTAGGGATATCGCCATAAAGGTGGATCAGGGTTGACGTTCTAGAATTTGTTTGTAATATGATGGGTATGCGCAAATTAAAGGTGATTAATGTAGGGTTTAAAATTGAGTGTGTTGTTGGTTTAGGTGGTTCGCCTTTTCTCGAGATTATCTGCCATAGAGGTGGACGCAGGGGTGACTCTTAGAATGCAAAAGGGATGGGTAGCGATCTGCTTGCTGCGGGGAATCGCGGGAGAGGAAAGGAGCGTCTGCATCCCTCCGATGACGTTGTGGTCCGGGGTCGGGCAGGGCTCCTCTTTGGCGGCCCGGCCGGCGTCGAGAGGGGAGCAGCGCGCGGCTCGGCAGAGCGGGGAGGCCGACGTCGCAGGCGCGTTTCTGGCGAGGAGGGAGGGGGACGCGGCGAGCGGGCAGGCGCGCGGGGAGAGATAGGGTGGGCGCGCCGGCGGAAGAGAGAAGGGAGGGTCGCGCGGCGAGAGGGGGAACATCGAGGGGGGGAGCGAGGGAAGGCGGAGAGAAAGAGGACA
>JARSSU010007585.1:0-25846 GCA_029619165.1 Eurosta solidaginis
TATTTTTTTTGACTTCCGCCTTTCGTATTTTTTTTATTCATTTCTCTTGTTTTCTATTCTTTTTTTTTCTTTTTTATTTTTATTTTTATATTATTTTTTCTTTTTTTTTTTTTCTTTCTTTTTTTTTTTCTTTTTTCTCTTTTTTTTCTTTTTCTTTTTACATTTTTTCTTTTTTTTTTTTTTTTTCTTTTTTTCTTAACTTTCTTTTATTTTTTTTTTTTCTTTTCTACTTTTATTTTTTTTTATTTTTTTTTTTTAATGACTTTACATTCCTACTTTTTCACTATTCTTTTTTCTCTTTCTCATAATTACATTCTTTTTTTGTTTCCCTTTAATTCTTTTTCTACACTGGATCATATATTCTTTCATTTTCTACATAAATTATATTTTTCCATAATTCTTTACCTTTACCTCTTTTGTATTTTTTTTCACTATATTTACTATTTAGGTCCATATTTTCTTTCTTTTTTTTTTTTCTTTTATCATCTATACAATATCTAGTTGTCTTGTTTTTTCGCTTTTAGTGATTCTGGTTCTTTTCTCTCCTTATTGACTTGCTCTATATTTCTTTTAAATGTATTTTTTTCTTACTTCAAATTGTTTCATATTCTTTGAGGCTTTTTGCTGGAAAATCTTTCGTCGTGTGTTCTTCTCTAAGTATTTTTTTTCCAATTCTGAAGAATTAGTTTGTTCGTTTCAGTCGGTTGGATCTGCTTTTTGTTTATGTTGTGTTTCTTGGTTGCGTGTATTTGTCGTTTTTTTTTTTTCCACATGTTGTTCTCTCTTTTGTTTTTTTGGCATGTCGGGGGGGAAATTTGTTTAGTCACCATAGCTGGTGTTTTTTTTTTTTCACGGGGGTTCTGACACTAATTTAAGAACTGTTTGCATCCCAACATTGTTGTACGTTGGGTTTGTCTCAGTCCGTGTTTTGTTCACCTGTTTTATTGTATAGTGAGACTGACACATAAATTAACCCTGGTTACACACGTGTGTGTTTCATATTTTGAACTTCGCCTGTTATTTCTTTTATAAATCTCTCAATCCTTTTATACAATGTTTTTTTCGGTTCCAAAAATATAAATTCTTGATTTTTATTCCACCAAAGACCTGCCAGTGCCACCATACTATCATGATTTTGGTGGAAGCTTTCTGGATCCTTCTTTTAATTTTAACCTTTTGCACACATTTTAAATATTTTTGGTATTACAACGTCATTTATGAAAAAAGTACTATACCAAACCACCTCTTTATTAATTTCTTTAGTCCGATATCAAAAGCATACTATGGTAGGCCGAAATTCTCTCCCCCCGTTTTTCATCTCTCTCTCCTTTTTGATTTTTTGCCCCTTTTTTTTTTTTGTTTTGTGCTTTGCGTTTTTTTTGTTGCCCCATTTGTGCAATACCCTTATTACATTTTATTCACACTAACATATTGAAAATATATATCAACTCCCTCCAAATGGCAGTTGCACTCCTGTCCCTGCTCCCCAGCCACTTCGGTCGTCTTTGGGGTATCTCCAAACCTTCACAACATCCTCATTACCAACCAACTTACAGGAGCCTGTAAAAAATACATTTTTGATCTCCAAACAAAATGGTTCACCAATTTTTCGTGAACAGTAGCGATATATCCTCCGACTCTCGGTTGCCTGATTCTAATCTATAATTAATTATCCTTTGGTATTTTATTTGTAATTTAAGAAAGTACATATTGCTGACAGGTGCCACTAGCAGCACATCTGGATTTGATTGAACACACGACATCTGTCTCTAACATTGACAAACTTTCTTTCTCTATTGATTTGCTCTGTTTCGATTCGTCTTTTCAATCGATGGCATCTAAATGGCGGTTATTGAAGGCTCTTGGTAGCTGTGGATATGGTTTTTCGTTTATTTTACTATCTTCCTTTCTTTCTTCCTCCCCCCACCCCCTATTGCCTCCCCCCCCCCCTCCTCGCTTTCGCAAGGTCCCCCCTTTCTGCATTCCTACTTATCCTCATTCCCCGCACACCTTTTCTCTCTTCTCTGGGCTCTCCTTTCCACTCCATTCCTCATACCTTTATTTTTAATAATCTCTCCCAATCCCCCAATCCGACAGAATATCAAAACTCTCAAGATTTTCAAAGGAACACAAAAAAATTAACAGAAAATGTTTTGCCTTTTAAACTTGATAGCAAGAACAGTACGGCAAATCCCCATCAAAAAAGGCCGATGGAGCTTGCCTGACAGAGATGTATTGTCCGCGGATTCGGGGGCCATGGCTATACTCATTCCAGGGAAGAAGGATAAAAGTTGTTCTGGGTTAAGCTCGCCGGATCCAACGGAACGGGCTGCGGGACTAGGGAATTCCGGCTCTTAATACTCGCAAACGGCTATCAAACTGAAGGAAGGTGCAAGCTGTAGTCAGATGGTAGGGAATACAGAAATGAGAGCTCTTACATATTCACATAAATGATCTTTTATTATGATGTATAATATGATAGCTGTGTTCTCTAACATTATAAATATGCTGACTACCCAACATTCCAGCATAGTGTTCTTGATAACTTCAACAATAGAGCATCTGACTCTGAAATAGGGGAAAGAACGTGATACAATTCCCTACCACCATAGCGTATTCATCTTTTCTCACACCTGTGATTTTCCATAGATCGTTTATCGGGGCTCACCCCCCCTAAAGGAACGTTAGTAGAAGTAGTATCTACTGACTATGGTTTCGCTTAGATGCATGTGAAATGCTAGGGTAATTGAATGATAAATTATACTCGAACTGGACGAGTAAAATCATTTTGTCAAGTTTGTTTACAACAAACTGTGATGAAAAAAAACTAAAACAAAACAAGTAGTTATGAGAAATAAAAAAAAAAACTTTACAAACCAAAAGAGTTGCCTATGTAGATATATAGTGGTCAAAGGAAGCTTCAAAGAATCACAAAAACGACTTTCCTTTCTCCGAACCTACGGAGTAATTTCTACAAACATGAACATAGCTATTAATGTCTAGCGAACATGAGTTAATTATTTACCATGAAATTTTAGAACATATGTTTTTTAGCTCTTGTAATATATCTACTCTCTAACAAAACTATCAAGGAGGAAGCAAAGACATCCAAAAAGCCAAAAACACTAAAAGGGGTGTATTGTTTTGTATGCTTCATATCGATTTTTGATAGTTATTTGTTAAGAGTAATACAAGCAATGACCTGAATTTTCGCTTTTTAAGTGTTGAGATTTTATCAGAGTTAAAGAGATTACTATATGTGCGAGTCTTGTAATTAGTAGATTAAACGAAATTATGTGTCTTGTCAAAGGCCGCGAAAGGCGAAGACTGGTGCCCGTAGAACGCGAGTATCTTCAAAACATCGCTCGCTCGAGGGCGATTCTATCAAACGTGATAATTTGATTATTCTTATTTCCCCAGCAGGCAATTCAGAACCATCCCAATTCCATCCTTTCCATCATACATGAATGGAAAAATGTCTGTGCTATGGGAGGGGCGAACGATTTGTCCAAGATCTACAAATTTCGGTACCAATGCTCCAGATTTGGAATGGTGATTCAAGAAATTGCGCGGGAATTCGTATTGAAAACAATACCGCGGATATATGGTCACTGGAAAGCTGTAGTTTGAAGAGAAGTATAAAAAAACATTCCTATGCCAAGAGGAAATTCGACTTTAATTACTTTTACAAAGTCTCCACAGACTAATAGAAGCGAGTATGGGAGGTGCGAATGGGGGTCACGTAATTTGAGTTTAGAAGTGTCCCTTTGAGGTGCCAACATTCCATTTCTCTCTCTTTCTTCTATTTCTTTTTCTTTCCTGACCCACCATGCGTCAGTCGGGGTAGATTTTTTATTATTGTTTTTACCAAAGATGTTCTTTTTTTTTTTTTTTTTTTGTTTTTAGATTCCCTTGGCTTCGTTTAGAGCAAATTTTTGACAAAGATCGATGATGCGGTTGAAAGACTTTTTTCGCTAAGTTGAGTATAATCTTATTGTTGTGTACAGTTAAGTCCGGAACGCCTTAAAAATAACAAGTCATTCGCATTTTCAGATTCTTGTCAAACGTGTCGCATTAATTAAAGATTCCCCTATAGTATAGACCCAATGTACCACACATTACGCGATCTTTTATGGATTTCTTGGAGAATAACTGCTGCTCATGTAGTTTCCTACCAAAGGCGGGAAGATCGGCCATATGTATCCCAAAGACTACAGGCCCATTAGCTTAACATAATTTTAAGAGGCTGATAGATGTGTACATAAAGGCCAAGGTGGATCAAAAACTGCTCTCTCTACACGCAACATGTGTACACTAAGGCATAATCTCGCATAGCACAACACCTTAAGTAGAGCGTAAGCAATCCATGGAAAGAGTCGGAACACGGAGAAGCATAGGAATTAAAAAGCGGATGAACTAGCTAAAAGGGGCGCCTCGAAGCTTGCTCCGTAAACGTCCCAGTTAGATGGGCGATATTAAGAGAAGGCGAGAGGTGCACATGATCGACGCGAATACGTGAAAATCCGCGACAGATCGAAAAACCAATCGGGAAGGGGCGGGCGGAAAGGAGGCGCGGAACCAAGCGCGGCGTGGTGGGGCGGGGTCGGGGTGGGTGCGCGGCGGGCGGGCTGCAAAATGTCCGAAGATCATGTATAGGGGTTTCTCACAACGCTTATAACTGAACAGGAAAATTCCACTTCCTAATCAATTAAAAAAGAAAGATTTTGTATTAACATCCAACCATCAGAGGCCTTAGTGTTTTAAAAAGGTATTTTTTTTGAGAACTGGAACAACAAACTATTTTATTCTTCTTCTCGTTCATACATTTTCTTCCTTCCCTTTTCCTTTCTTTCTCTTTACCTTCCCCTCCCCCTTCTCTTCTGGGCGGGTAACCTTGCCTTTCTAAAAAAAATCATTTAGGATTAATTGGTCAGTGATAGCAGAGCATTAGCAATGTAAAGATAAGTTTGGCGGCGGTAGTGTTGGAGATTAACCTTTTTATTTTTTTATTTTTCAAAAATAGATTGGGCTGGGGCTAAGTAATCCTCGCTCCTCTGCGATATTGCTTGGGCCCTTTCCAACTTAGTGTTTCTTAGCTCCGTAGTATATCACGAACTTTTTGGCCCTCATGTCTTCTGAAATCTCCTTCAATGCTTCCTCTTGACCAGTTATCAAAGGTCCAGTGGTTAGGTAGGGGCCAGTGGTTGGGGGCATTTTCTCCAATTGGAAGGAGAGTTCAGGAAGCTGGGTGATACAGAGCTCTTAGTAAACAAGACAACATTCATGGATGTATGGTTTAAAAATGGATTATTTTTTCTTTTATTCCGAACTTTTTATATATTATGAAAGTTCCCTTGAGATACCCTCCTCTTCTGAAATCAAGGCGAAAAGGAATATTGAATCTCAAGAGTAGCTTAGCTAATGGTTCAGCTACTACCTAATAGAACTTGCGAGTTCAGTTCGATACAAAGATTTCCGTGTTCGTTTTGGGGGTGGGTATTCGCTCCGGATTCGGCCGCTCGCATACTAAGCAACTTTTATGTAAAATGAGATCACTGGCGCGTTCTGGTCCTTCTTTCGACCAGCCTTTTCCCCATCTCTAATTAACCCTGTCCAATGTGAGTGTGACTATGGCACTAAAGATTTTCAACAAAAACCTTTATAAATAAAACATCCTTTAAAAAAAAACATCGAACTACATACTAAAAATAAAACAAATCCAAGAATTAACCTTTATACTTTTTAAAAAAACAAAAAATAAATCGGATAGCGTCGTTGTGAACAATATCTAGATTCTCCTATATGGTTGAATTTCTCATATCACAACCTATAATATTGCGGTTTGAAAAAAACACGTAGAACTAATGAAGCAAAAAGCCCAATTACCTCAATCAATAACTCTTCCGCCTACCGAACCCGAAATCCGACTCTAACCCGTAAAAATTGAACCACTAACAAAAACCAAAGGTAAATAACCCGATCACCACCCTCCTCCTACCCCACCCCCACACCAACCTCGACCACCCCCTTCAGATTTTGTTGAAATTTTGCATACAGGTACAATTTACCTATACAACCTCATTTTTGGAAATTCCATTTTTGAAAAATTGTGGGCGTGGCAAGGTGTCAAAGTTGTGAAAAATTACGGTAATAGGTACTTTTAGAGCTGTGATAACTACGGAATGGCTCAACCGATTTCAAAGATCTTGGTACCATTGGAAAGGTATTCTGATCAGCTTTCGAAAATATACTCTAAAAACTTTTTATTATTTTTTTTCAAAAATTAAATTTAAATCTTGGAAAAAACTTCAAATGGCGTATTTTCTCTTTTTTTATTTTTAAGTAAATGCATCTTTTTATATTTTGATATCATGGTGCTTTTGAGCTGTGATAACTACGGAATGGCTCAACCGATTTAAAAGATCTTAGTACCATTGAAAAGATATTCAAATCGGATTTCGAAAACGTATACTGAAAAAATTTTTGTTACACTGAAAAAAATCCAAAAAAAAACTTTACAGGTAAAATGCTTCAAGGATCAAGCATTTTTTTTGTAATTCGAATAGATTAGAAAAAATCGTATGATCTAATTTTTCAGACACCCCAAAATATGGTCCTACCCTTGATAATTAAAAAAAAATTTTTTTCGATTTAATATTTAATTTTATTTTATAATTAATATTTCTTGTGCTTCTTCACTTTCCTTGACAGACCTCTGCAGTGTAAGCCGACAAATTCCGCAAATACGGTAACAATCAATGTTGGAGACTGCTGGAAAATATATAGATATCAGCGCTGCATCATATTGACTAATTTTTCGAAGTTGAGAGCTACATTTTTGTGATAGACGCACACATCTATACTTATGTGTTGGTTGATTCCATATTTATTTTTGGAAAATGTATGCCTTTTTTGTTCTGAAAATAAAAATCAGATTAATGCACAAAAATCAGCGGAAAATGTGTCCTTATACAAAGACCTATTTTTGCTGATCTTTGATTGATAAAATTTTATTTAAGAAATCGTAAAAAAAATTTAATTAAATTCCACAAGACTAAATGCTTAGCTTGCATTTTATTTAGCATCAGAACTAAAACTAACCCAATTTCCTTAATTATCACATATTTATACTTAATAAGTAATTATTGAGCTAGGTACAAAGGGACCCTGTTGACCAATCACAAAATTTCGCAACTTTGCGGTTCGAACATCCCATGTGTTGACGGGAGGATCGTACCTGATTAGGCCACTTTAGTCCTTTGCATAAGTAAACAAAATAATCAGGCAACTTTGCAGGTAGATGGTGGTTCGTGTGTTTCTACGAATGCGCTCGTTGAGTGAGGGTGTAGGTTGTAATTTTGAGGTGCCTTTTATTAAGGTACATCTTGTATGTGTTGCAGGTAGCAGGTTATTCGTGTATGTGTAAGTATTCCCTCGTTAAGTGAGTGGCCCATTTGTTTGCAGGTAGAAAACTGTGGTTCTCATTTCTTTATCTTCTGAAGGTTGATTGATTGCGTGATTTTGTTCTCACATCAACTGCCTGTGCTTTTTTCTTTTTTCCGTTTAGCAATTTGAGGTCGAATAACAGGTCTGAAGCGGTGTTTGTTTGTTTGCTTATTGTATCTCCTGAAAAATATTTGCTTTTCACTGGGCTCCAAGCTATGTTCAAAATTGTATGTACAAATATTATATTAAATCTAAAAAAAAACATTAAAAATGTGTTCCAGTGTAATAAAAATGTTTTCAGTATATGTTTTCGAAATCCGACTTGAATACCATTCCAATGGTACCAAGATCTTGGAAATCGGTTGAGCCATTCCGTAGTAATTACAGCTCAAAAGTACCATAATAACAAAATAAAGATGTATTTACTTAAAAATTAAAAAAAAGAAAAAATACGCCATTTTAGTTTTTGGATATGTTATATATATTAAATAAACATTTTTTAAAAAAATTTCTTTTATTTTAATACTCTTGGGTTTTGAAGTTTTATCCAAGTTTAAAAATTTTTTTCAGTGTAACAAAAAAATTTTACAGTATATATTTTATAAATCCGATTTGAATACCATTTCAATGGTACCAAGATCTTGGAAATCGGTTGAGCCATTCCGTAGTAATCACAGCTCAAAAGTACCATGATAACAAAACATAGAGATGCATTTACTTAAAAATTAAAAAAAAATACGCCATTTTAGTTTTTGGATATGTTAAATATATTATAAAACCCATCCTAAAAAAATTTATTTTATTTTAAAACGCTTGGCCTTTGAAGTTTTTTCCAAGTTTAAAATTTTTTTTTCAGTGTAATAAAATTATACAGTATATATTTTCTAAATCTATATATATATAATATATTAAATTAAAAAAATAAAAAATTAAACATCTTTTGCAGTGTAATAAACATTTTTTCAGTATACGTTTTCGAAATCCGATTTGAATACCATTCCAATGGTACCAAGATTTTTGAAATAGGTTGAGCCGTTCTGTAGCTATCACAGCTCAAAAGTACCTATTACCATCATTTTTCACAACTTTGACACCTTGCCACGCCCACATTTTTCAAAATGGAATTTCTAAAAATGAGGTCATGCTTGTATAGGTAAAGTTTACCTCTATGCTAAATTTCATCAAAATCTGAGGGGGTCGGGTTCAAAATGTGTCGGTTTATAGGTTTTGATATGAAATTCATCATATGCTCTACCCAGTACTATTCGAAAATATTGAATGAAAAAGATTTATTTGATGGTATATGAGTGATATTGAAGATTTACTACTGATTAATATACATATCGATCACACAACAACCAAATCAAACTCACAAAAATTAGTTTGAAACAATCGACATTTTTTTAGACAAACATTTTTTTAATAAATCTGACATGCGATGCCTCTATCCTTCTGAAATAAGACCTTCTTTTGTTGGCTAGCGAATAAGAAACATGCTGTTATGAGGAAAAAAAAACAATCTCCGAAAATATGCTCTTGGAATATATGAATCTGAATCACTTTGCTCTTTGTCCATCTTGAGACCGCTAAATCCATCGGTTATATGGTTCTGTTGAATACTGCTGTTCGAGATTAGGTTGTTTTTGCACAATGCACTGTGACCTTTACTAAGATCTATTGTGCTTTACCTTACAACCTATTACTGTATGTGGAGGCTTTTAATGTATCTAAGTACTTCTTCAGGGGCAGAGATTTATTTATCGGATAGATTTAACTAACTTAGGTGATATCGCAGACGAGTTTCAGTTCTTAAGTCCTCCCTACTTAGATTATTTATGAATCATCTTGCTTTCTTTCCCAGTTCGTAGTTCCCTAGTCTAAGCCTTTGCGACTCTTCAAAAGAGCTCTGGATCATAGAATGTTGCTATAACACCCTGCTTGGCTAAGTTGTTGTTGTTGTGTTAACAGTGCTTCGCCCTAACAACGGGCACGACCACTCGCAGATTGTCATCAAAGTCCTCTAACGGGAGTCCAAGGAAACTGGCTGTTTCAACATGGGCGGACCATAGGCTTAGGTTCCACATTACAATTGATAAGATGGTTGGAGTCGTGTGGGGACGCATCGAGTGCAGGACATACATTACGTATTTCTGCGTTGATTCTGAACAAGTTTACGAGTTTAACCTGTTACAGTATCCAGAATGAGTTGGACCAGGGTGACTCGTGTCTCCCTTGGTAGTGTGCTTTCTTCTTCTGCAAGGGTGGGATATTGCATATTAATAACGGGGTTAACCGGGAGCGTCCTGGCAAAAGCGTTTACCTATTATTTGCTTAGAGCCAGCTTATGCATGTCTGGATCATACGGTTGTGTTGGCAGGTACCATATCTCGTCATAGTGCTTATGGAGATGTTCCCTTAACCCCCGTGGAGGGAGCCGGGGCTAGATCAAGCAGTTGTTTGTCCTGGTTTGTGACAATTTAGCAAAAACAGCCTGTTCAGCATTTCGTTGTGCTCTTTAATGTTAAGCTCTTTGGCCTCCATATGCAGATGGTGTTCGGGGGTCATAAGGAGACATCCGGTGGCAGTTCTCATTGCAGCATTTTTACAGGCCTGCTGCCTTTTCCAGTATATGTTTTAAGACCAGGCGACCAAACCGGTGACGCGTAGCTCAAGAGCTGGCGGTCGATTGCTTTGTACGTGGATAGCAACGTTTCTTTATCTTTTCCCCAGGTGCTGCCGGCAAGCGACTGGAGGATTTTGTTGCTGCTTTGTACTTTAGATACAATTTCGGTGGCATGCGCCTTGAAGGTCAGAGTATTATCGAACGTTACCCCAAGATCTTTGGGCGACTGACATTCGGTAGTGTGACACCATCAATGCCAGGTTGCGCGAGGTGAAGAAACTAGAAAGATCGGGGTGATAGCTATTTATTTTAGAAACTAATTCATCAATTGAAGTGCCAGGTTCCGTTGTCATAATCGTGCAGTCGTCGGCATAGGAAATGATTGTAACTGTTTTTGGTGGGGAGTTTTGATTTGTAGAATTAAAGAGAAGCGGGGATAGGACAAAACTCTGTGGTACTCCGTTTAATTTTCCTAGGTTTTGAGATTTCGTTCCTAAATTGAACCGACGCTTGCCGTCCATTCAGACAACTTTGCGGTGCTTCTATGTGTTGGAGTAGCGTGCCGTGGTTGACTGTGACAAAAGCTTTTGACAGGTCAAGTGCTACGAGCATTGTCCTATGATGGGGTTTTTTCCTGATTTGGTCAGTAATTAATCTGAGTGTTTATGGCGTTTAGCGCGGTGGTGGGGCTTTGCATTTTGCGGAAGTCATGTTGGTGCGTGGCGAGGCGCAGATTTGCCGTGAGATGAGGGAGCAAAACGATTTCCAAATCTTCGCTACTGGCGAAATGAGTGATATCGGCTTTAGTAGTGGAATTATCCTTGCTATTTTCCAGAAGGCTTCAGCGTCAGGTTGAAAACGCGCGTTAGGTAGTTTATTCCGTCAGCCCCAAGGTGTTTTAGCATTGGCATGTCTATTCCGTCTGAGCCTATTGATGGTGATGGGTGGCATGTCGTATTTGTTTATGTACCCGTCTGGCTTTGTCTACAGAAGAATGCATTATAAGTTGTCGGCAAAAGGCGCTCGCGTAATTCTTCAAATCAGATAGTTTTATCGCCGCAGGCTATCGTTGCGTTTAGTTGGACTGGACTTGGCTAAGTAGTCTGCCTGATCATTACCTGCATGTCCCTGTTGCACGCGAACCCATCTTAACAAAACGTTGTTTGGGTTCCTAGATCATTAGGGATTCCAATGCATTCATCCACTAGCGAAGTGGTATTTGTGTGAAACTGTAAGGCTACCTGGCTGTCTCCTCGAGGATAAGCCTCTTTTTAGACATTGGATGTATTCGAGCCGCCAAATAATAGCAGCAGTATTGCTGAAGTGCTACCTAATTGATGAAATGTTGCTGATACTCAAGCTGATATTGTGATGCAATAGTACAGTGAAAGTTTTTTATGGCAAAGTGATTATCGATAAATTGTTAACACTTTAACGAACGTGCGACGTTACCACAACTGCTCAAGCTATGCCGAAGAACGTGATGCACTGTCGTTAAAAATAGCACTGCTACTACAGCTGTAGCTCAAAAACGCCCTCTCTGCCGCAACTTCTATTCCATGGATTTTTGTCGGAAAAATAGTGAGATAGCATCCTATTGGTCTCGATTTCTTGAAGTTCGGCTCATAAATACCAGCTTCCGTTTTTTCGTCAACAGTTTTTAATTCATCCGCGAACCAGACCTCTGAGTCCCTATTTTCCAGAGTTCCGCCCACAATGGCCACCTCAAAATTCCAGGAGATAATGAGAGTAGTGGACATTCCATCACGTAGTTGTAATACGGAACTTCCTATGATTTTTTACGTCTCAGTGCAGCGAGCATTGCCTCATTCTCTGTTAGAATAGCAAAGGGACATCCTTTTCCACTAAAGCACTCAGTGATTTTAAGCTTACATTGTCTTCGCTGTTAACGTCGCTTACTAAATAGAACAAATCTATTACCAGTGCTTAGTCTTCTCCTCGTTCGTTCTTTCCCAGGCCAGGGAGGGCAAAACTTACGGTGCGTTTGTTAAGGCCAATAAATTATTGGCGATAATATCATTATAGTCATCATTATTTACTGTTATATTTATTTTTCTTCATCATTAAGTTAATTTTTTTTGGGATTTGCTCAACATGTGTTGAGGGTGATTGGCGTCGACTAAACCGATAATGCCAGATCAAGTTATTCACAGTAGCTTTGTTATTCAATTTTATTTAATTCCGTTATTTTTCGTAAAAATGTTTAATTTCACATGAAAGTTTTGTTCAATTTTGTATTTTAAGGGCAGTATGCCAGGAACAAGTTTATAAGTTGTTTTCATTTCATTTTCAAATATATTGTCACGGATATTAGCATCACTAAGCTATACCATCACTAAGGCCATGCTAAGCGATATTTACGTTAATAATCAAATCATGTATACACATATATAAGGCAGCTGAGAGATGTCACACACAGATGCATTTACTTATACGCCTATGTGCGCGCGAGAGACTGTAAACTACAAACATTCACATCAATTATTCAATCTTTATGTATCTACATAAACGAATAAATAATTGCGTCTACACATATGTACCATGTACGAATACGAGCAGCGGAGAGTCAATGCGCAAACACATGCATATATCTGAGAAGTTTGAGAGCTACTGGACTAGTAGATCTGGAAGCGCCTAAAAGAGTATAAAATTGTGAATTTTAGTTATAGCTGAGAGTTTGAGAGCTATGGACAATGCTAGATTCTGGAAAAATGCGAACGAGGAAACCAAAGGGTATAAAAGGCAACAGATGTAGAGGCGCTGTAATTCAGTTTGAGTTGAGCTATCAATCAGTTAGTGATTAAGCACGCGATCTGGCGGCCAATAGTAGAGTTTCATTTGAGTTATGAATCATTTTGGTTATTAAGCCAGCGAGTAGCAAAGTATAAGTGTTATTGTGAAGTACTTTAATAAAGGCCATTTTTCCATTATTCAAAATTGGAGTTATTTATTCAACAGTTTAGTGATTCGAACTTAGCAGAGGATTGCAAATAAGAGGATTTGCAGCAAATTCGTTACAATTGGTGTCAGAAGAGGAATTGTTGAATAAATTCTAGAGGACAACAAGGACATGGCAAAGTTAAGTGAATTGAAGATCCCGCAACTGAAGAAGAGTTGGAGAACCGTGGATTGAATACAACCGGCATTAAACTCGAACTTCAGGCACGACTACGAGAGGCAATGGAATTAGAAGGAATTGACGTGGAAGAGTATGTCTTTCATCTTGATGGCGATGAGACAACAAAATTGGAGGAGAAAAATGAAACACCGCAAACAATGGGCGAACACAGACTTGAACATGATATTGGCTGCAATATCGGCACAAATGTCCGAAATGTCATCACAAATATCCACCAACATGTCATCTCAACTTGAATCGCAAAAGACAGATATAACATCTAAGATGGAAACACAACTAGAAGAACAGAAAACGCGTATGTCAGAAATGTCGACACAGATTACATCGAAGATGGAAGCACAAGAGGCACGGATATCCGAAATGTCGGCTCAAATTTCAGCACAGATATCATCGCAGATCTCTGCTCAACTGGAAGAGCAAGAAGGACGTATTTCCTCGAAGTTGGAGGCGCAAGATACAAAAATTTTACAGTTTGAAGAAAAAATCGAGGCCGAGGTGGATGCTTTGAGAGGACGTATCGAGCAGTTGCAACTAAATCGCCCAGCAGTTTCAACTAGTAATCCAAAGGTAAAAACACCATCCTTTGACGGTTCTGTTCCTTTCCAGGTCTTTAAGCTACAGTTTGAGAAGACCGCAGCAGTGAACCAATGGAATGCTGAAGATAAAGTTGCAGCTCTGTTCGTGGCACTGAAAGGGCCTGCCGCGGAAATCCTACAGACGATTCCCGAAGGAGAGCGGAACAATTATGAAGCATTGATGGCTGCTCTAGAGAGACGATACGGAACTGAGCATAGGAGACAGATATACCAAATGGAGTTGCTGAACCGCTTCCAGAGGCCTGGTGAAACATTGCAAGAGTTTGCGTCGGATATTGAAAGGCTAGCACATTTAGCGAATGCGGATGCACCCGTGGAATACACTGAAAGGGTAAGATTCAGAGCTTTATAAATGGCATACGAGATGTGGAAACGAAGCGGGCTACATATGCGAATCCAAAACTAACATTTGCTGAAACGGTATCGCATGCTCTGATTCAGGAAACAGCGTCGCTTCTGTGTAAGCCAGTTTTCAAAGCACGCCGTGTGGAAGTAGAAAGGCCAGAGTGGGTAGACACAATTTTGGAAGCACTGAAGGGATCTCAACAGAAGAATGCCGGAGTTATTAAATGTTTCAAGTGCGGCAACCCAGGTCACATTGCACGTCATTGCGATCTTGGTCCTAATAGTTCCAACAATGTGGGTGGCCGTAAACGCAAAGCTGGCGGAAATGAGCAAGAGCGTGTCGGATGTAAAGAACGAAACCTTGCCCCGGCTATTGAATGTCCTGTGATATCTGTGTCGCAGATTGGAAGGAAATCAAGCAGTCTTACCATCAGAGGGAATGTGGATGGTAAAGAGCGTGTACTGACTGTAGATACGGGGGCATCTCATTCCTTGATCCGATCTGATTTGGTATACAGGAGAGTAAAGTCATTACCTGGAGCAAGGTTGCGTACGGTCACAGGCGAATATAATCAAGTCCAAGGCGAAGTGGTATGTGAGGTATTAATTGGAAAGTCATTGTTCTACACAAATTCGTTGTCGGCGGAGATCGTTGATGAAGTCATATTGGGAGTGGACTTCTTGGTTGACCATGACGTCAGGATCGATATGCGGAGAAAAATTATGCGCTATAAGAATCAGGACATACCACTTAACTTTAGTTTGGGAAAAAGGGTTCAGCAGTAATCGGGTACTGGTGGAAAAGACTCGACAAAGACCACGAAAGTCAAAGGCAAAGGTTGATAGATCGAATGGGCCAAATAAATCAAAATCAAAAGTACCTGCGAGAGAAACACTGGCATTGACAAAACCTAGAAGACGCAGGAAAACGAAGCAACGAATTTCCGAGAAAGAATGCGAGGGTAGTTTCAAGCCGGAGCGCACTACTGTTGTGAAATGTGGGAACGATACCGATTATGCAAACAAATCCGTCCAGCGCAAGCTCTACGAAGTGGTTCATTGACCAAACAACAGAGTGTGAAGGAACGGCCCAGGGTAACGAGTAGTAAAATGAAACACTGGCATGACAAGAACTTTAATTCGGAAGGTTTCTTGGCGGGAGATTTGGTAATGTTAAACAACCCTCACCGGCGGAAAGGTGTTCCAGCCAAATTTCGGTGCAGTTGGGAAGGCCCGCACAAAGTTGTGAAGAAGATCAGTAATACCATCTACCGCATACAAACCACTGGGAAACCACGGATTAGAATAGTGGTACATTTGGAGATGCTAGCGGCAGTTAGATCGGGAGATTTGTCTGATCGGGACGATCATACTTAGGTTGAGGGCAGTGTCACGGATATTAGTATCACTAAGCTATACCATCACTAAGCCATGCTAAGCGATATTTACGTTAATAATCAAATCATGTATACACATATATAAGGCAGCTGAGAGATGTCACACACAGATGCATTTACTTATACGCCTATGTGCGCGCGAGAGACTGTAAACTACAAACATTCACATCAATTATTCAATCTCTATGTATCTACATAAACGAATAAATAACTGCGTCTACACATATGTACCATGTACGAACAAAGAGTATATATTTGTCAAGAGGCGTCACTCGATACTTTTGTTGTTGCCAAAGCAAATTACTCGATGTTTTCTCAAGGTAGTCGTTGGTTTTTTTTATCAGATGTATTTATAAAAACGCTTCTATACATTTTCGTGGGGTGTTTGTGTTTATTTTACTGATTGTATTAAATTAATTAATTAATTCTCTTTCCAAAAATCGTAATTATGCAAAGTCACTTTACCGCATAACTATATAGGATTCAATTAAAAAAAACTAAACAAAACTTCCTTGAGAATCACATTCGACATGACAGGGTTGCTTTGGCAACAACAAAGTATCGAGTGACGCCTCTTAACAAATATATACTCTTTGGTACGAATACGAGTAGCCGAGAGTCAATGCGCAAACACATGCATATATCTGAGAAGTTTGAGAGCTACTGGACTAGTAGATTCTGGAAGCGCCTAAAAGATGTATAAAATTGTGTAATTATAGTTATAGCTGAGAAGTTTGAGAGCTCATGGACAATGCTAGTAGATTCTGGAAAAATGCGAACGAGGAAACCAAAGGGTATAAAAGGCAACAGATGTAGAGGCGCTGTAATTCAGTTTGAGTTGAGCTATCAAGGCCAGCGAGTAGCAAAGTATAAGCAAAGAGTATATATTTGCCAAGAGGCGTCACTCGATACTTTTGTTGTTGCCAAAGCAAATTACTCGATGTTTTCTCAATGTAGTCGTTGGTTTTTTTTTAATGTATTTATAAAAAACGCTTTCTATACATTTTCGTGGGGTATTTGTGTTTATTTTACTGATTGTATTAAATTAATTAATTAATTCTCTTTCCAAAAATCGTAATTATGCAAAGTCACTTTACCGCATAACTATATAGGATTCAATTAAAAAAAACTAAACAAAACTTCCTTGAGAATCACATTCGACATGACAGGGTTGCTTTGGCAACGACAAAGTATTGAGTGACGCCTCTTAACAAATATATACTCTTTGGTATAAGTGGTATTGTGAAGTACTTTAATAAAGGCCATTTTTCCATTATTCAAAATTGGAGTTATTTATTCAACAGTTTAGTGATTCGAACTTAGCAGAGGATTGCAAATAAGAGGATTTGCAGCAAATTCGTTACAATATATATGTAATTGTCGTAAAAATCGCGTTTTAAATGGCACCACGCCAAGCATAAAATCAGTAAGGTTATGAGGTGGGTTTTGTCTCAGGCTGGGGTAACTCTCAGTCAATCCAGAGTCGAGTAAAGGTCCCACAAGCCCCTACTGAATAAATACACAATATTTATGTGTTACGAACACACGGTTGGATGTATTAGGCGGGCAGCAGCTTTCCGTCGCAAGATGGTGAGGGGGCGGAGCGGCGGCTAACGATCGTCGGTGCAGAGGAGGTATCGGCGGGACGGTTGAACGGTGGTCGGGTAACGGACGGATTGGTACCGCGGTATGGAAGCAGCGGCGGTAGGATGGCGGGCGGCCAACGGGCGTCGTAGCAGAGGCGGCACCAGCCAACGGTCGGTGTAGCACCGGCGGGATGGAAGCAGCGGCGGCACCAGAGGGGCGACGATGTGACGGCAGCGGCAGTGGGCTACGGAGCGCGTACCAGGGCCAAAGTGAGAGGGGAAGTAGGCTGGCGATGGGGTTTACCTGGGCAGCGGCGGCTCGTTCCGGGCAGAGTCGTTTGACGGTATCGGATTGGTCGGTAGTCTTCGGCAGGATCGGTCACCTGGGGAAGAGACTGCGAGGACTCAGGTCAGTGCTGGTTTCACCGCTGGACACCCCCGCCTCCCTACTTGCACACTAGTAGAATGTGCGTAAGGGGGCCGGGGTTGTGCCAGCCGAGACACCGTGGGTCGACCCGTGGGCGGAGGGGAAGTGCACCGTAACGGCACAGCGGTAGCTCCTTGTGCGCACGCATCGGCTCACGGCCGAAACCAGAGCTGAGGAGGGGGTCGTGCAGTCGTTCGGGCGGCGAGTCATTCCTTACCAGACCAGGACAACGGAGGGAAGGGTAGTCCGAAGACATCACTCGCGTCGTCTTGGTGCAGCAAGGGGTGACTCGCGCCACGGCCGCACCCTCTTCTCCCCAGCTAACTACAGGGAGTGGTCCTTCCGCTCCGGCCAGCCTACTTAACCAGAGCTGAGGGGAAGGGCGTTATTTGGTCATTAAGGCCGCGGGCCGCTCAACACCGAGGTGGGATACGAAGGGAAGGATAGTCCGAAGACACCACTCGGGTCGGCCAGCCCTGGTGAAGGGTGACTCGCGCCATGACAGCGCCCCCTTCCGCTCAGTCCGAGCTGCGGGGGAGGGGATATTTGGTCATTGAGGCGGCGGGCCGCTCAACACCAGGGTGGGCGACGGAGGGAAGGATAGTCCGAAGACACCACTCGCGTCGTCCAGCCCTGGTGGAAGGTGACCCGCGCCATGACAGCGCCCTCACTCAGCTGGCTAGCCGGAGTGGCGATTTTGTCTTTAAAAAGACAACCACTCCCACTGGCTCACCTGCGAGGACTGAGTTGCAAAATGCAAATTCGCTATTTTTATACGGGTGGTGCCGCAAACTGCTTTAGAAATTAATACAGCACTATAGTGATTGTCTCGTGTGATGATCTTGTTGACGAAAAACACCATTGGTTTGCCATCAGTCGTTGGTGGAGTGTGGTTATTTACCATAGTGGTTGTTGGCTATGCTGTAGAAATAGAAGTACAGGGGGTTCAGGCTTGAGTGAAGAAAAGGAAGTACAGGCGGGTTAGGTTATTGTAAGCTACGTACAAGGTTTCTTTTCCTTTTCCAATTTCGAGAATTTTCTTTTATATAAATGTATATTGTTTCAATATGTGGCTTGTTGCCATGTTTTTTTCACTATCCCGTTATGTATGTGGCACCCTGCACTATTTCATCTTCATACATACTAGCTTTTACTACATATGTTATTTTGTACACCTGTAGTTGTTATTCATTTTCTCTCCACCATTCTTTTTGGCAATACTTACTGGCGAACAAGTGCGCGCATATACCATAGCGAAATAAAAATCATCAACATATTTTTTCAGTTACAATAGTTAATAAAATATTGATCTTTATTAACCGCGGTTTTTTACTTATAATTAAATAGTCGTTCTCGTAACTGGAAGCAATTTGGGGGTTTAAAATTAATAAACCAACCAAATGTATATAAAACGAGTTTGAGTTTTAAATGGCACCACGTCAGCTTTTAAATTACAATGTTCCTCCGTTATTCACAGTAGCGCCCTTATTCAATAATATTTAAATTCCGGTATTCTCGTAACAATGTTCATTTTTTGGTTTTTAAATGGCACCACGCCATGCACAAAGTCCGTAATAATTTGGTTTTTAATGGCACCACGCCAAGCACAAAATCAGTAATATTTATTTCAAAACTATTTGTCAGTTCATGTTGGGAGGACGCTTTCTAAGACAAGCTCAAGGATGCTCTGCCCATCCCAACCCACGACTCATCAGGTTACAGAAATAATAGAGTGCGTTTTGACTCGGGAGAGTTATTTCCATATCCTAACAGAGCGCAATTTGGCGTAGCCGTTTAGCATAATAGAGATCCTAAATTTGGGCAACAACATAGCAGAGAGATAGGTAAAAGGCGACCATTTGCAATGCAAAAACTTGAGCTTATCAGCTGTCTGTAAACTGAGCAGCTTCTCGACATCATATATAAAGGTGCACATTTTTCGCGTACATAGGGTCCCCATTGGGCGTCATATTCAAATATATAATAATGCTTTTATAAAGTTAAAGAGTGCAAATAATAAAACAAGATTTTTGTGATTATTCTAATTGAGTTCCAAATTGAATTTTTATTCGCTCACAATAGAAAAAACATTGTTAGTGAAATGTTTTGTATTGAATACATGCCTTCAAATATTTTACTAGAAAGTCTTTGAAGTACATACTGAATATTCAAAAATTTAAATGCGACATGCTGTTCGAATGTTTATAAAATTATTTCTTTTACTAAAAACTTTAAGCTTTTTTGTATTTATTTAGTATATACTATTTGTATTTTAAAGTATGTATGTATATAATAATATACGCTGTTTAAAGCGCACCAGAATCGGCAACACGATCTTCTTGCTTGTCTTGCCCGATTGTGAGCCCAAACCCTCAATAGCCTTAACTACATCCATGCCTTCGACAACCTTGCCGAAAACCACATGCTTATTGTCCAACCATGCTGTCTTTACAGTACAAATGAAAAATTGCGATCCGTTGGTGTGGGGTCCAGCGTTAGCCATTGACAAAATACCGGGTTCAGTGTGTTTCAAGATGAAGTTCTCATCAGCAAATTTAGTGCCATAGATAGATTTACACCAGTGCCATTGTGATTTGTAAATCACCACCTGACACATGAGTTAGGAATGACACGATGGAAACAGGAGCCTTTATAACCGAAGCCTTTTCGCCTGTGCATAAGGCACGGAAATTCTCAGCTGTTTGGGCACAACATCGGGACGTAGCTGCAACAACACATAATAATTTTATAAAAATTATTTTTTTCATGTATGTACATATATTTTGTTCAAATATTTTACGCTATTTACGGGTTAGTTTATATGTTCGATATGTAGTACATTTAAACACACACATGTACAAAAATTAAACAATTTGATTTTTATACATGCCTGTCGTAGCGTGTAGGTTGCTAGTATTAAGATCATTATTTTTCCATCACACAACACCAACAACAACACACGCATCTTATAAGTTTATTACAAAACATTCAAAAATTTAAGTCATGTACATTAGACTGGGTTGGTCCCCATACAAAAAAAAAGTTGCTAATTCCGCCCCTAAATTTAAAGATTATGTTGAGAGGGTTTCGGAAAAAAAAATGATCCTTCGAAATACAGCCGAAGAGGTTTTTTCGTTGTAACTTGGTTATTTGACGTCCGATTTTAAAATTGATATCCCATTATTTTGCCTTGAGAAGCTTCACATTTCCGTTTATTGTCCTTTTAAGCTATGAAGTCGTTTTCACATGATTAGGTCAGCTAACAAAGGTGTAACCCCCTAAGTATCCTTTTTTCTTACCAAACGAAGTGCTTAAAAATTCAGAAATGTTGCTTTAAACCATATTACTAAATAATAACAAAGAAGTTATAGCACTTTCAATTTTTGCAACTGTTATTTTCCATCTAGTTTCAGGTCTAAGTATATGATCAGGTAAAATAACAGTTGCAATAAATATTGAAAGTGCCATAACTTCTTTGTTTATTATTTTAGTAATATGGTTTCAAAGCAAAATTTTCTTGAATTTTTAAGTACTTTCGTTTGGTAAGGAAAAAAGAATACTTTAGGGGGTACAACTTTGTTAGCTGACCTAATCATGTGAAAACGACTACATAGCTTAAAAGGACATTAAACGGAAATGTGAAGCTTCACAAGGCCAAAAAATGACATATCAATTTTAAAAATCGGACTTCAAATAACCAAGTTACAACGGAAAAACCCTTTTCGGCTGTATTTCGAAGGATCAAAAAAATTTAAAAAAATTTTTTCCGAAACCCTCTCAACATAATCTTTAAATTTAGGGGCGGACATTAGCAACTTTTTTTTTCGACCCAGTCTAATGTACATACACCGCTTCACACATACACGTTTACTATCATCTCACACACAACCATTTAAATCTCACATTCTTCGGGATATAAATAAATAAATTTGTATCATGATGTGATAAACAAATGTTTATATCTGCATACCTATTGAGCCCAAAACATAAGTGAAGAATTGCTGCGCAAACTATTTGTAAGTGTGTGAACTATATTCTTATATCCCCCAGCGGGTTAGGGGGTCAGAATATGCCCGCGGTAGGTATGCCTGTCGTAAGAGGCGACTAAAATACCAGATTAAAGGGGTTGTGTAGCGCAACCCTTTCAGGATAGATAGAGGTAATATTCTCAATGGTTGGATTTCATAGTTCAGTCCAGTTTTTTCTGAGGTATTGGTTCTGACATCTATTAAATCAGGGCAGTCTATGAATATGTTTTAATGACATGGACTGGCGCTGGTTCACCGGTAAGGAAATGTGCATGGGTGTCCACAGTATGGCCAAGGCGTTGGCGTGAAAAAAGTGTTATGCGCGACTTCGAAATGACGGTCGGGTATTTTGGAGTTGTAAATTCTCTGTTTATGGCAGTGTAATGATGGTGCGGGTAGTCTTGCCATTCTCGTTTCATTTTGGCGTTTAGGTGTCGTTTAATTGTGGTTCGCATGTCTTTTCTTTCGCATGTGTCGTTTTTTGTTACTGAGGCTTTTGAAACCTAGTTTTGCTGCTCTGTCTGCCATTTCTTTTCCATGTATATTGATGTGGCCTGGTATCCAAAGTAGACGTATTGTTGCCTCTTTGTCGATGAGTGCATCTCTAATTCTGCTTATCGTCGTAGAGTCTGATAGTGGGTTTTAAACAGCTTGTAAGACAGACTTGCTGTCGGTGCATATGAGGGTTTTATAGTTGTTTTCTAATGCCATAGATATGCGCAGCTGATTGCGATTGCTTCTGCAGTGAAAACAGACGTGCAGTCCAGTAAGGTTTGCACCCTAAGGGGGTCACCATTTGTGTCTACTACTGCGAACTCGCCCGTAGTTGGTCTATTTTGAACCGTCTGTGAACCACAAGGTCCAGTTTTGTGCTTCGTAGTATTCTTTACGTTCTTGGCACATAGTGTAGAAAACTTCTGGTGTCGTACAACTTCTTTTAAATTTAGATAGAGAAAGGTCACAAGATGTTTTTTTTGATTTGCCATGTTGGGTTTTGAGCTTGATAGTTGTCCACTGGGTTTGGTAACTCCAGATTTATGGCGATTTCAAGTATATGATGCATGGTAGAAGGAAATCTTTGATGTCCTTTCCCGCAGTAAATATTTTTTATGTCACAATCGACAATCGAGTTGGTTGGAATGAGGAGTTTGGGTACGAGTCTTGCATGGACTTGGTATATTCCTTCTTCGAAAGTTGGTAAGCCGGATTCAGCTAAGATGTTTTTTATGGGAGTTGTCGAAATGCGTAGACGCTTGCTCGTACTGCTTAGTGTATGCTGCTTTTAATATTGATGGCTGATTTAGGAGAGTTCCAAAATAGGAAGAGCCCGTAGTCGATTTTGCTTAGCACTAACGTTTTTGTTAAGTATATAAGAGCATTAATGTGTACATGACTTTTTTACCAGCAAGGTACGTAATAATGTTTATTCTGTCAGCTAATACTTTTTTAAATTAGTAAAGTGACTTATCCAACGGTAATTATGCGAGAATGTGATACCTAAGATTTTTAGTCTCTTTACTTTTTCGATCTCTACATTATTAATTGTTAATATATTTATCAATATTAAATCGCCATGGATAGTAATCTTGTTTTGCATTTAAGTTTAGCAATGTATTTATTATTTCTAGATTACGGTACAGCTCGAGCTATGCCCCGAACAAGAAATGTGTTGATGCTTAACAAATATGTGACCCGGTCTATGAAAAGGTGGCTTATGACTCAAAAAAGAAATTGCGAGAAACAGCTGTTAACAGCTGTTTTTTTTGAGTCATAAGCCACCTTTCATAGACCAGGTCACATATGCAAAATCTTTTTATCCTCGCAATAACTGCAGTTGCCGAATTTGAAACTTTTAGTAGAAAAAATAAAATCTGGAATTAGTTTTTTTTTAATTTAGGCCCATACACTTGGGTGTAAAAATCGATAAAAATGATTTGCAGATTTCATCGGTTTTTTTCGTATACATTCATTTAAAGCTTTCCTTTAAATTAACGAAAATGGATAACTTATAAAATTTGCGAATAATTTTTGCTATTTTTTTACTCGCAGGTATGTATACTATATCTAATATGTATAATCAATTTTTTTTTAACATAAATCGAAATTACAAAAATATATCATTCCAGTTGTCCAGAATCTTCGATAACAATTTTCTTTGCTGTTTTACCCGATTGACTACCAAGTGCCTCAATATGCTTAACAACATCCATTCCCTCGACTACCTGTCCAAATACCACATGGCGATTATCCAACCAAGTAGTTTTTACAGTGCATACAAAAAATTGTGATCCATTCGTATTTGGACCCGCATTGGCCATCGATAGAATACCGGGTCCGGTATGTTTTAATGTGAAATTTTCATCATCAAATTTATTGCCAAATATTGATTTGCCACCCGTTCCATTATGATGTGTAAAATCACCGCCTTGACACATAAAATTGGGTATAACGCGATGAAAGCTTGAACCTTTATAGCCGAAACCCTTTTCACCGGTAGATAGAGCACGAAAATTCTCTGCAGTTTTGGGTACAACATCTGTGCGTAGCTACAAGAGGATGATGTGTAAAAAATGTTGTTCAAATAGGATAATGAAAACGGTTACTTACAATTTACATACGCATATTTGTATGTACATATGTAGGTACTTGAATACTAATCAAAATTAGGACTTCGGTTGATATAATTACGTAGTATATTTATACTCAGCTGAACAGAGCTCACAGAGTATATTAATTTTGTTCGCATAACGGAAATCCGTTTGTTTTTCAAGATATCATGATGAAATTTGGTAGGCACGTTACTCCTATTACTATATGTGTGCTAAATAAAAATTAGCGAAATCGGATGACGAACACTTTTAAAAAAATATTGAACATCCTTACAGTATATAAGTAAATTATGTCAAGATTGAACTCAAGTAGTGATATGTTGCAACAAAATACAAAAATAAAAGCAAATTTCAAAATGGGCGTAACTCCGCCCTTTTTCATTTTTCATTTCATAGATTCTATGACCATAACTGTTTTCTGTGAAAATGGGCGAAATCGGTTGAAACCACGCCCAGTTTTTATACACAGTCGACCGTCTGTCCTTCCGCTCGGCCGTTAACACGATAACTTCAGCAAAAATCGATATATCTTTACTAAACTTAGTTCACGTACTTATCTGAACTCACTTTATCTTGGTATTAAAAATGGGCGCCCACTTTTCGATATCGAAAATTTCGAAGAATTAAAAAATGCCATAATTCTATACCAAATACGAAGAAAGGGATTAAACATGGTGATTGGATTGGTTTTTTGACGCAAAACATAACTTTGGAAAAAACTTTGTAAAATGGGTGTGACACATACCATATTAAGTAGAAGAAAATGAAAAAGTTCTGAAGGGCGAAATCAAAAGCCATTGGAATCATGGCAAGAATACTATTCATCGTATTACATATGTATATAATATATTAGCGGTACCCGACAGATGATGTTATGGGTCACCCTCTTCCACATTTTGGTCGATATCTCGAAAACGCGATCACATATACACCTCCCACTGCCACTCCCTTTTAAAACCCTCATTAATACCTTTAATTTGATACCCATATCGTACAAACACATTCCAGGGTTGCCCTAGGTTCATTTTCCTACATGGCGATTTTCCCTTATTTTGTCTCCAAAGCGCTCAGCTGAGTATGTAATGTTCGGTTACACCCGAACTTAGCCTTCCTTACTTGTTTTGTTAGCATTTTTGTTAAAGGTTTTTTCTTTGGTAAATATTTTCTGTATATAAATTATATGTATAAAATAGCATGCAAATTATAATATATATCTCTAATATATATTTATACATATATCATATATCTACATATATATTGAATATATCATATATCTATATATTGAATATATACATATAAACAGCTGAGAGCACTGAAATAGTGTGCACCTACGGCGCACAGGGGTGGCTGAAAAAAAAAAAGTATTTGTGTGGTCCTGCGAATAGTTACTATTTCTGTATGAGAGGGAGGGGGATACAGGATAGGCGGACCGTGCCGACAGTGTCTGTTTCTCCTGACGTGCTCCGTTCGTGATACGATACTTCTTGTTGTTTTACTACGTGTCTCGCTAAGAAAGTCTCTAGTGTCGCGCTCTCCGCTGTTCGGCCCTGTTCTTTTTGTTCTTGACTCCTTCGCTCTTCATATTTGCTAGGTCTATCTTATCTGGCTCTCTCTTCTTCTGGGTTCGTT
>JARSSU010007586.1:0-50278 GCA_029619165.1 Eurosta solidaginis
ATTTTTGTTGTTATATCGGCCTACTGATTTTAAGATCGCGGGTTCGAATCGAGCTCAAGGCCTAACAATAATTTTTTATCATTATTATTGTTATGATAAATTTTTTCTTAATTGAAAAAATTTTTTAAATTAGAATAGAGGAAAGAAAAAATTTAGACAACTGCCAAAGCTCGTTGTATAGATCCATTTCGGGAACTGCTAAATTCCTTCATCGGCAACGTTTAGGCGCCGCTGCTATAACCATTCAGCCATCACAGCGGTTTTTTGTTTGTCTTCATTAATCCTACTTCTATTCTGGTTCGTGCCAATTGATATTCACAACACTGCGACATCTGTTGCAGAATGGATGTGAAAATTGGACTTGTTTGATGGCAATGCCGCCATAGTGTCATATTTTATTGACACTTTTTCCCCGTGCTCTGGGATGTATTACAATTTTTGTTGTTATATCGGCCTACTGATTTTAAGATCGCGGGTTCGAATCGAGCTCAAGGCCTAACAATAATTTTTTATCATTATTATTGTTATGATAAATTTTTTCTTAATTGAAAAAATTTTTAAATTAGAATAGAAGAAAGAAAAAATTTAGACAACTGCCAAAGCTCGTTGTATAGATCCATTTCGGGAACTGCTAAATTCCTTCATCGGCAACGTTTAGGCGCCGCTGCTATAACCATTCAGCCATCACAGCGGTTTTTTGTTTGTCTTCATTAATCCTACTTCTATTCTGGTTCGTGCCAATTGATATTCACAACACTGCGACATCTGTTGCAGAATGGATGTGAAAATTGGACTTGTTTGATGGCAATGCCGCCATAGTGTCATATTTTATTGACACTTTTTCCCCGTGCTCTGGGATGTATTAACAATTTTTGTTGTTATATCGGCCTACTGATTTTAAGATCGCGGGTTCGAATCGAGCTCAAGGCCTAACAATAATTTTTTATCATTATTATTGTTATGATAAATTTTTTCTTAATTGAAAAAATTTTTAATTAGAATAGAAGAAAGAAAAAATTTAGACAACTGCCAAAGCTCGTTGTATAGATCCATTTCGGGAACTGCTAAATTCCTTCATCGGCAACGTTTAGGGCGCCGCTGCTATAACCATTCAGCCATCACAGCGGTTTTTTGTTTGTCTTCATTAATCCTACTTCTATTCTGGTTCGTGCCAATTGATATTCACAACACTGCGACATCTGTTGCAGAATGGATGTGAAAATTGGACTTGTTTGATGGCAATGCCGCCATAGTGTCATATTTTATTGACACTTTTTTCCCCGTGCTCTGGGATGTATTAACAATTTTTGTTGTTATATCGGCCTACTGATTTTAAGATCGCGGGTTCGAATCGAGCTCAAGGCCTAACAATAATTTTTTATCATTATTATTGTTATGATAAATTTTTTCTTAATTGAAAAAATTTTTAAATTAGAATAGAAGAAAGAAAAAATTTAGACAACTGCCAAAGCTCGTTGTATAGATCCATTTCGGGAACTGCTAAATTCCTTCATCGGCAACGTTTAGGCGCCGCTGCTATAACCATTCAGCCATCACAGCGGTTTTTTGTTTGTCTTCATTAATCCTACTTCTATTCTGGTTCGTGCCAATTGATATTCACAACACTGCGACATCTGTTGCAGAATGGATGTGAAAATTGGACTTGTTTGATGGCAATGCCGCCATAGTGTCATATTTTATTGACACTTTTTTCCCCGTGCTCTGGGATGTATTAACAATTTTTGTTGTTATATCGGCCTACTGATTTTAAGATCGCGGGTTCGAATCGAGCTCAAGGCCTAACAATAATTTTTTATCATTATTATTGTTATGATAAATTTTTTCTTAATTGAAAAAACTTTTTTAAATTAGAATAGGAAAGAAAAAATTTAGACAACTGCACTATGGCGCATTGCCATCAAACAGTCCAATTTTCACATCCATTCTGCAACAGATGTCGCAGTGTTGTGAATATCAATTGGCACGAACCAGAATAGAAGTAGGATTAATGAAGACAAACAAAAAACCGCTGTGATGGCTGAATGGTTATAGCAGCGGCGCCTAAACGTTGCCGATGAAGGAATTTAGCAGTTCCCGAAATGGATCTATACAACGAGCTTTGGCAGTTGTCTAAAATTTTTTCTTTCTTCTATTCTAATTTAAAAATTTTTTCAATTAAGAAAAAATTTATCATAACAATAATAATGATAAAAAATTATTGTTAGGCCTTGAGCTCGATTCGAACCCGCGATCTTAAAATCAGTAGGCCGATATAACAACAAAAATTGTTAATACATCCCAGAGCACGGGGAAAAAAGTGTCAATAAAATATGACACTATGGCGGCATTGCCATCAAACAAGTCCAATTTTCACATCCATTCTGCAACAGATGTCGCAGTGTTGTGAATATCAATTGGCACGAACCAGAATAGAAGTAGGATTAATGAAGACAAACAAAAAACCGCTGTGATGGCTGAATGGTTATAGCAGCGGCGCCTAAACGTTGCCGATGAAGGAATTTAGCAGTTCCCGAAATGGATCTATACAACGAGCTTTGGCAGTTGTCTAAATTTTTTCTTTCTTCTATTCTAATTTAAAAATTTTTTCAATTAAGAAAAAATTTATCATAACAATAATAATGATAAAAAATTATTGTTAGGCCTTGAGCTCGATTCGAACCCGCGATCTTAAAATCAGTAGGCCGATATAACAACAAAAATTGTTAATACATCCCAGAGCACGGGGAAAAAAGTGTCAATAAAATATGACACTATGGCGGCATTGCCATCAAACAAGTCCAATTTTCACATCCATTCTGCAACAGATGTCGCAGTGTTGTGAATATCAATTGGCACGAACCAGAATAGAAGTAGGATTAATGAAGACAAACAAAAAACCGCTGTGATGGCTGAATGGTTATAGCAGCGGCGCCTAAACGTTGCCGATGAAGGAATTTAGCAGTTCCCGAAATGGATCTATACAACGAGCTTTGGCAGTTGTCTAAATTTTTTCTTTCTTCTATTCTAATTTAAAAATTTTTTCAATTAAGAAAAAATTTATCATAACAATAATAATGATAAAAAATTATTGTTAGGCCTTGAGCTCGATTCGAACCCGCGATCTTAAAATCAGTAGGCCGATATAACAACAAAAATTGTTAATACATCCCAGAGCACGGGGAAAAAGTGTCAATAAAATATGACACTATGGCGGCATTGCCATCAAACAAGTCCAATTTTCACATCCATTCTGCAACAGATGTCGCAGTGTTGTGAATATCAATTGGCACGAACCAGAATAGAAGTAGGATTAATGAAGACAAACAAAAAACCGCTGTGATGGCTGAATGGTTATAGCAGCGGCGCCTAAACGTTGCCGATGAAGGAATTTAGCAGTTCCCGAAATGGATCTATACAACGAGCTTTGGCAGTTGTCTAAATTTTTTCTTTCCTCTATTCTAATTTAAAAATTTTTTCAATTAAGAAAAAATTTATCATAACAATAATAATGATAAAAAATTATTGTTAGGCCTTGAGCTCGATTCGAACCCGCGATCTTATGATCAAGAATATTTTTTTGTATACGCCATAATAAAAAACATAGCAAAACTTCTTCAGGCATTGTTCGACCAAGCACGTTCATTGATGCATTAAATAATTGTTTCGTGTCTTTTTTCCCTACGGTACATCGATATATAAAAATTGCTGCGACGCTTCCAGTTTCCGTTGCTCCTAGCGAACGCTCTTTCTCTTCCCTTCGAAGGTTAAAAACTTATCTAAGAAGTACAATGGGCCAGGAAAGGATGAATGGGCTGGCTCTACTCAACATCCACTCTACTATTGAAGTAACTAATGAAGAAATCCTAAGCAAAATGGCAAAACAAACAAGAAAAATAAATATTGTTTTGTAGAAAGAAAGAAACATTTCAAATAAATAAAAGTATAAATATGTAATATGTAAAAATATATATATGTGTATATTTACATGTAATTATTATTTACTGACACTTTGGACAATTGAATCTATAAGCTCTGATTTGTTGAAGCATCGTTGCTGTAAAACTTCTGCCGCTTTATTTTTTTACACCAGCCACCTCTTTTCTGCTCTGAGCCTATTTCAACGCTAGGTTTACATATATAAATGTTGGGTATTGGACCGTATAACGTCAATTCGGACTTTTCGTATTACAAGCCTCCCAGTAGTGGAATTCAGTAACTTATAACGATGCGATTAGTCGAGACTTTAATTAACGATTTTGTCGCTTGCCTTATCGAATGTACTATTCACTAGCTTGGTTTTAATGACTCGCAATATATGACATTTAAATAATAGAAAGGTGGCAGCACAGCTTAACGAAACCTAAAAAATGCGAAAAGCACAAAAGGAAATCCAAGGATAAATAAATTCCGTATACTAACTGCTTTTAAATGTGCAACTGTTTACATATTTTAACAAAAGATAAGTAAATGCGGTATTAATTTCATATTTCTCACATTAACTAATTTCTCACATTCAAATAGAATGGCGTCATCAATTAAAAGCATCAAAGGAGAAGCCGTAACACAGCAGCGCAGCTAAGTCGGATAGTGGACTATACTGGAGTCTACCAGTAAATCCTGGATGATACAAAAGAGTCCTTTGCTGTGATAGACATCCCCATGTTCCTTTGAGAACACCAAAAAGTCTCTCTGGGTTTCGAGCTTTACACAATGCCTCATTGTACCGAAATTTTGGGCTCCCCTCTGGTTGGTTACCTAAAGGAGTCATCAGCCAGGGCTCTAAAGGGTATCCAGAGTCACCTGCAAGTAGTTTTGTGTGCGATTTTATTTTCTCGGAAATTTCAGTGTTCTTTCGCAAGCTTGCCGCTTTATTTGAGTCATTGGAAACTTTATTTTATCGAAAAAAAAGAATGGTTGATAGCATTTGTTACGCGATGTATACAGCGACTTACAGTCGACTGGCTCATTGATATGCCCCATTGTTCTCCAACGGGCCGTTGATAACAACAAGTTGCGAAGAAGCGTAAAGCAGTTAGAACCTGAAATTTTTATAATAGTGTTCAATTGAAAATTATATGAAATTCCATGATTTACCTGTTTTTCTGTTGATATCGCAGTTACCCCCTTAATTAACCATAAAGTTGAGAAATAATATCATGAGCCAAGTCTGGGCTTAGTCGGTACAGCTTTCGCAACTCCGTTGCATTCAGGTGGAATAGGTTATCTACTTCTCTAACAAGGCGTCTGTCCACTGGCTATGGACTCAGTAACTCTTCATTTGGTGATAAAATGTACGCCAAGTATTCAAATGCCATTTGATTTATAAATAAAGCAACTCTTCGTGTTTGAAAGTTTTTAATTAAAGTTCCGATTTTCTTTTTTAACTAAAATTGGCAGATATTTAAATTTCGTGATTTTTAACGCAGCCAATTCACTTGCCGTTTATTTAACAACACAGCTGATCGTCGATTAACGAATATGGATACAAAATAATTACTGAATAACGAAATCGTTATAGTTATCGATTCGCAATAAAGCGATGGCAAATATCGTTAAAAAAGTTAGTGAATTCCACTACAGATAATCATTCGCAACTTCATGGTATTGTTCCAGGTCGTCACAAATCTCATTAACGTCAGCAGCTTACAAAACCAAATTTGGATAGTTTATTTTGTTCATTTTTTGATTTTATTTTGATCTGGTAATGACTTTTAAATTTTATACTTGGCAAAAACTTCAAAAAAAGTCATGGGCGACCAGAAAGAGAACGATTATAACTCGTACGTGGTTTTATCATTGTATCATGGACATGATACAAGAAAACAAGGTAATTCCATTTTGAAATATGTGTATTCCTCTAAGAACAATTGTGCTTCTTAAAATCTAAACTCTTAAGTAGGAAAACCAGCCTGCAAACAATTGTTTAGCAGTTTCTTTGTCGTTCTCCAAAATTTCGGGTATTGGGTCTGGGTGCAACATATACTCCACCTCTTTGCTTATTAGGAGGACGGATATATGTATGCGGAGCATCTTTCAATCCCGTGTCGATAGATCAGGGTTTGGATTACGCAACAAAAGCGGCGCAACCTCGGATTTCATCAGACACTGTATTCAGGCTCTACCTTTGGATGTTTGGAAAAATCCATTTAACTATTTCAACGTGTTAATATTGTAACTGTTTTTGGAAAATTCCGCTTATTCCAAATCTTCCGCTGACGTTCGAATCGCTAAACTGTTGAATAAGTAACTCCAAGATTCAATAATGCAAAATGGTCTTTATTAGTCTACTTTGAGAGTACTTCACAATAACACTTATACTTCACAACCAATAGCGTGCTTAAATAAAAACTGATTAGTTATTCCTCAGCTTGGGCTGCTTTTATACTCCCGGTTTCCCGGTTCACCCATTTCTCTTAAGGTCTAGTAATTTCGCGAACTTCATCCTTGGTTACATGTATATTTGTAGGTTGTTGCCATATGCTTGTGTGTTAGGCCGGGTCGATTTGTGGGGAGGCAAAAAATCGCCCATTGCTCTGTGAAAATCATATTCTAGGGGTCAAAATAAGAAACTTTGCAGAAGGAACCATACCTCTAAAACGAATTCTGATGTCAATGTTAATTAGGGTCGAACTTTTGGGTAGGGGCAAATTTTGAAAAATCCCACTTTGACCCATTTAGAGTGCTCCAATCGAGTCCAAATGTATGGCCGACCCCCACTAACTTTAGAGGCCCGACCCACCGATGCCAGTGGCACACCCCCTGGAATCCCCCTGGGGGTTCACCATACAAAAATTTCAAAAAATCGTCGGTTTTGCACTTTACATGAAAAAATCAGCTAAATGCCTATGTTTTTTCTTCATTTTTATTTATTTATTTATAATAAATTTATTATTTATTTATAATAATATCTATTTTTATACTCAGTTGAGCAGAGCTCACAGAGTATATTAAGTTTGATTGGATAACGGTTGGTTGTACATATATAAAGGAATCGAGATAGATATAGACTTCCATATATCAAAATAATCAGGATCGAAAAAAAATTTGATTGAGCCATGTCCGTCCGTCCGTCCGTCCGTCCGTCCGTCCGTCCGTTAACACGATAACTTGAGTAAATTTTGAGGTAACTTGATGAAATTTGGTACGTAGGTTCCTGAGCACTCATCTCAGATCGCTATTTAAAATGAACGATATCGGACTATAACCACGCCCACTTTTTCGATATCGAAAATTTCGTAAAACCGAAAAAGTGCGATAATTCATTACCAAAGACAGATAAAGCGACGAAACTTGGTAGATGAGTTGAATTTATGACGCAGAATAGAAAATTAGTAAAATTTTGGACAATGGGCGTGGCACCGCCCACTTTTAAAAGAAGGTAATTTATAATTTTTGCAAGCTGTAATTTGTCATTCGTTGAAGATATCATGATGAAATTTGGCAGGGACGTTACTCCTATTACTATATGTACGCCTAATAAAAATTATCAAAATCGGAGGAGGACCACGCCCACTTTTAAAAAAAAATTTTTTTTTAAAGTAAAATTTTAACAAAAAATTTAATATCTTTACAGTATATAAGTAAATTATGTCAACATTCAACTCCAGTAATGACATGGTGCAACAAAATACAAAAATAAAAGAAAATTTCAAAATGGGCGTGGCTCCGCCCTTTTTCATTTAATTTGTCTAGGATACTTTTAACGCCACAAGTCGAACAAAAATTAACCAATCCTTTTGAAATTTGGTAGGGGCATAGATTTTATGATGTTAACTGTTTTCTGTGAAAACGGGCGAAATCGGTTGATGCCACGCCCATTTTTTATACACAGTCGTCCGTCTGTCCTTCCGCATGGCCGTTAACACGATAACTTGAGTAAATTTTGAGGTAACTTGATGAAATTTGGTATGTAGGTTCCTGAGCACTCATCTCAGATCACTATTTAAAATGAACAATATCGGACTATAACCACGCCCACTTTTTCGATATCGAAAATTTCGTAAAACCGAAAAAGTGCGATAATTCATTACCAAAGACAGATAAAGCGACGAAACTTGGTAGATGAGTTGAATTTATGACGCAGAATAGAAAATTAGTAAAATTTTGGACAATGGGCGTGGCACCGCCCACTTTTAAAAGAAGGTAATTTAAAATTTTGCAAGCTGTAATTTGTCAGTCGTTGAAGATATCATGATGAAATTTGGCAGGGACGTTACTCCTATTACTATATGTACGCCTAATAAAAATTAGCAAAATCGGAGAAGGACCACGCCCACTTTAAAAAAAATTTTTTTAAAGTAAAATTTTAACAAAAAATTTAATATCTTTACAGTATATAAGTAAATTATGTCAACATTCAACTCCAGTAATGACATGGTGCAACAAAATACAAAAATAAAAGAAAATTTCAAAATGGGCGTGGCTCCGCCCTTTTTCATTTAATTTGTCTAGGATACTTTTAACGCCATAAGTCGAACAAAAATTAACCAATCCTTTTGAAATTTGGTAGGGCCATAGACTTTATGATGTTAACTGTTTTCTGTGAAAACGGGCGAAATCGGTTTATGCCACGCCCAGTTTTTATACACAGTCGTTCGACTGTCCTTCCGCATGGCCGTTAACATGATAACTTGAGCAAAAATCGACATATCTTTAATGAACTTAGTTCACGTACTTACTTGAACTCACTTTATTTTGGTATGAAAAATGAACGAAATCCGACAATGACCACGCCCACTTTTTCGATATCGAAAATTACGAAAAATGAAAAAAATGCCATAATTCTATACCAAATACGAACATGGTGAGGTAATTGGATTGGTTTATTGAAACGAAATATAACTTTAGAAAAAACTTTATAAAATGGTTGTGACACCTACCATATTAAGTAGAAGAAAATGAAAAAGTTCCGCAGGGCGAAATAAAAAACCGTTGAAATCTTGGCAGGTATTACATATATAAATAAATTAGCGGTATCCAACAGATGATGTTCTGTGTCACCCTGGTCCACATTTTGGTCGCGATCTGGAAAACGCCTTCACATATACAACTACCACCACTCCCTTTTAAAACTCTCATTAATACCTTTAATTTGATAGCCATATCGTACAAACACATTCTAGAGTCACCCTGGTCCACCTTTATGGCGATATTTCGAAACGGCGTCCACCTATAGAACTAAGGACCACTCCCTTTTAAAATACTCATTAACACCTTTCTTTTGATACCCATATTGTACAAACAAATTCTAGGGTCACCCCTGGTCCACCCTTATGGCGATATCTCGAAACGGCGTCCACCTATGGAACTAAGGATTACTCCCTTTTAAAATACTCATTAACACCTTTCTTTTGATACCCATATTGTACAAACAAATTCTAGGGTCACCCCTGGTCCACCTTTATGGCGGTATCTCGAAACGGCGTCCACCTATGGAACTAAGGATTACTCCCTTTTAAAATACTCATTAACACCTTTCACTTGATACCCATATCGTACAAACGCATTCTAGAGTCAACCCTGATCCACCTTTATGGCTATATCCCTAAATGGCGTCCACCTATAGAACTAGGGCCCACTCCCTCATAAAATACTCTTTAACACCTTTCATTTGATACCCATATCGTACAAACGCATTCTAGAGTCACCCCTGGTCCACCTTTATGGCGATATCTCGAAAAGGCGACCACCTATACAACAACCACCACTCCCTTCTAAAACCCTCATTAATACCTTTAATTTGATACCAATATCGTACAAACAAATTCTGGGGTCACCCCTGGTCCACCTTTATGGCGATATCTCGAAACGGTGTCCACCTCTGGAACTAAGCATCACCCCTTTTAAAATACTCATTAACACCTTTCTTTTGATACCCATATTGTACAAACAAATTCTAGGGTCACCCCTGGTCCACCTTTATGGCGATATCTCGAAACGGCGTCCACCTATGGAACTAAGGATTACTCCCTTTTAAAATACTCATTAACAAATTTCGTTTGATACCCATATTGTACAAACGCATTCTAGGGTCACACCTGGTCCACCTTTATGGCGATATCTCGAAACGGCGTCCACCTGTGGAACTAAGCATCACTCCCTTTTAAAATACTCATTAACACCTTTCTTTTGATACCAATATTGTACAAACAAATTCTAGGGTCACCCCTGGTCCACCTTTATGGCGGTATCTCGAAACGGCGTCCACCTATGGAACTAAGGATTACTCCCTTTTAAAATACTTATTAACACCTTTCATTTGATACCCATATCGTACAAACGCATTCTAGAGTCAACCCTGATCCACCTTTATGGCTATATCCCTAAATGGCGTCCACCTATAGATCTATGGCCCACTCCCTCATAAAATACTCTTTAATGCCTTTCATTTGATACACATGTCATACAAACACATTCCAGGGTTTCCCTCGGTTCATTTTCCTACATGGTTATTTTCCCTTGTGTTGTCACCATAGCTCTCAACTGAGTATGTAATGTTCGGTTACACCAGAACTTAACCTTCCTTACTTGTTTCTCTTAAGAAATTTATTTAGTCAGAAAATATGTAAATGAAAAAATTAATTTAAGTGAGTTATAGAAAAGAAACTAAAAAATTATTGTTTGAAGTGTTTTTTACTTTCAAGTCTAGGCAATTTCGCACTGTTCTCTAATGCCATAACAGCATCTACATTTTCCGGTATAACCCGTTTGGAAACGCTAGCTAGCAATTGAACATGTCGTTCCGGTCCTTGTATGTGTGATGGAATTTTTGGATCATTAAACGGTGGCTCATCTTGATTTATATATTCTTTCAATGTATCGTACGGAATGCTTCGCGTGAATGGTGGTTCAAATACGATACTTATATCATTCAAATTGATCATTTCCGTATAACTTGTGCAATTAAAGTTTATATCTGGTTTTTTATACACTCTAAGTTCCATTGGCTCGTCAACATCGGTTCGATAGCGTAGAATTTTCTTGATGGCACAGTCGCGCTTTCCTTGCTATCATCAAACAACATTGATAACAAGATATTTTCCGAATGCGCATAATATAAATTATTTTTAATTACTTGATTGACAATTTTGCGTAAACGAGGTTCCAGAAATCGTGACCAACCAATGAACTTGAAAAATAATGCACTGCCGTACACGACAGAGCTGTAATACTTGATATTGAAGTACATTGGCACATAACATTTTATTATAAATTCAACCAGAATTCTTAAATTTGATCTTATTTTTATCCCTAGAATACGATTTTCACAAAGCAATGAGCGATTTTTAAGTCGACCCGCCCTAGTGTGTATGCATATCATCGGCTGATGATTACATGTGTTTGTAGTGTGTTTGAGTATCTTTTCGTTGCCTTGTATTTATGTGTGTAAATTATGATTGATTTGTTTACGTGGCTTATTAGTATCAGTTTAGTGATGCTAGTATCACTTAGTGATGCTAATATCGTCACAATATTGTTCAGCCTTACTAACGTAACTCCATTATGTCTGATGAATCGAGTTGTGGTAGAGGTTTATTTGGATTGTCCCGCATTATTCTGATCATGTCATTAAATAAATAAATGTAAGGCGCGATAAATTCCGAAGAGATTTTAGGCTGAGCTTCTTTTCCCATTTGCGTCGTGCTCTCTTTAATTTTTCCTACGAATTGGCGGGACGGCACCTACTTGTTTTATGCCGACTTCAAAACTGCATCTGCAAGGCAGACGATTTTTCGCTGAGAGCTTTTCATGGCAGAAATACATTCGGAATGCTTGCCAAACACTAACGAGGACCGACCCCGCTAAGAAAAATGTTCTTCTAATTGAAAAAAACTTGTTCTAAATTTTTGATGTTGCTTTGCCCGAGGCGTGGACCCAGGATCTTCGGTGTGGTAGGCGAAGCTTAGATAAAAATCCGCCCATAGGAATTCCTGCGATCTGAAACTAATTGCCCAAATTGAACGGCAACAAGATAATCAAGCATGGGGGCGCTGAGCCTGATGACTTTGACAAGTATATAGCATAGGCGTTGTTGGACCTGTAGGCCAACAGTGATTTGAAACCCTATCTGAGAGACTTGCACATCACTCGTGCCTGCGATATTGAGTTCTGGAGCAAAAAGGCTGCCATCATCTATGTACTTCTTCGTTCCGTTCATCATATGAGTAACCGGAGTCGCAGCGTTTTGCCTCGATTATAATCTCAGAGTAAAACCAGAGTCTCTTCGTATCAGCAGCGCGATTTGATGCAACAAGGCCACGGTTATTTCGCAAAGATGGCTAGTGATTAAAATTAAAAGCTTAAATTTTTACAGACTCTCTTTTTGGATGTCCTGAACAAGGTTTCCACTATACCAAAAGGAAAAAGGAACTATTTGTTTTGCACACCCTAGTATCTATGTATAAAATTTGTTTATCACCACCATGTATTTTGAATATTCTAAGGAGCACATTATATTTTGCCTTCCTTTGAGCTACAAATAGGTGGAATGATTTTACTCCAATATTTATTTAAATCAAATTGTAGAAAGGCAGTTACATATTAAGGGCCGGTTTTTCAGTGAGAGTTTAAAACACACTAACTGATTCTTTATCTGCGCTTCGAAGGGGCTCTTAGAGTAACAATAGAGGTGGATGGTTGGCGCAAAGGTACCCAAATGGCGAACGACACGATACACGTGTACACCGGTGGTTCAAAAGTAGTGGAGGGAGTAGCGTCTGCGGTATACTATGCTGCTCCGGAAATAAACAGATTCTACAAGCTCCCAGATCACTTTAGTGTTTTTTAGGCGGAAGTAGTAGCCGTAACCAAAAGTAGTAAAAAATAACTGAAAGAAACCAGCTTGTACGACAACCGCGTGTACTTTTATATTGACAGCCAAGTAAAGTATGTTTAAGTGTAAGCAATTCCTTGAAAAAATTTGGCATAGGGAGAAGCATACATATATATTTGGTCCCAGGGCATATGGATAAACTAGCTAAAAAGGACGCATCCCGCTATGCTTGCTCCGTAGACGTCCGAATTAGATTTGACAAATTTAAGAGAAGACAAGAGTTGCACATGATTGACCAAACAGGAAAAGCGTGGACCCAAGCGCGGGGATGTAAGTTGTCGAAGATCAGGCCTTACAATCTTAGACTAACAAAAATAATCCCATCATTTAAAAGAGAGAACCGTAGACTTATGATAGGTATTTTGACAGGACACTGCTTTCGGGCGTCACATGACTTTAAAACGAAACGATCGAGCACATTTTGTGCTCATGCCCTGCGATTGCCATGCTAAGACTGCAGTTATTAGCAGTGATACAACTGTCCGATCCAGATGCAGCAAGTAGCATATGTCCTGGTTTCTAATAGGATTTTTCCGTTCGGTCGTTAAACAAACTTGTGAGGTCCTCCCGGGCCGGCTAGTTCAACGTAACCTTAACTTAAACTACAGCTAAAGTTGACTCGAGTTTAACCCTGCCACTTTGACGGCTTAAGCTGAGATGCGCAGTCAAATTTCATGTTATTGACCAAAGTGGCAAGGTTAAACTCTAGTCAAATTTAACTGTAGTTTAAATTCGCACTGAAAAACCGGGCATTACTCTTCAAACTCTTATTGACTTGGTACAATTCATTATTTCAGATGCGCCAAAGCAGAAAGTGGTGCCTCTCAAATTTCGGTTATACTGTGGTTGGTCTATGAGATTCAGGTGGTGGAAAACACATACTCACATTTTTAGTATATTAAATGTATATACATACATACATACATACATACATATATATTTATGTACATAAAACCCATAGAAATTGTACGCATTAATTTTTGGCAAAAGCCTTCTTTTGTTAGCTATTGAAGGTGAAATTTAATTAAAATACGCCAACTGGACTTGCGTATCAAACGGTAAACGAAAAAGCTGTAATATTGCATTTGTAAAGTAGCAAAACCCAGGCCATCAATTAAAAACCCCTTCCGGTAATAGAAAACGAGTATATTTAAGCATTGAAAGTTTGCAGAATTTCTTGCTCCTGGCACTTCGAATAATGGTGGTTTTTATTGTTGTTGCCTCATTATTATTGTACCCTCATGAATTACTACATAGTAGTGGGTGTGAAAAGTAAGTGTATGTGTAGTTGACTGGTGGTGGGCTATAAAAATACAGTGTATGATTTCAATTCAAAATTTTATAGCATTACATTTCTTCATGACGATAAGCCAAGAACCTTAAAAAAGTTCTACAAATAAATCATTTGGAATTTATTACCTGCTCGAGTTTTTTTGCAAAGGGGGCCGCAACTTTAGCGTGAGACCGTGACCTTGCAAGACAGCAAGACCCTGGCGACCTCAAAATTAGGAACAAGACAGCTTATAGACAAACACAAGCGGGAGAAACGGAAGGAGCACCTAAAGAACTGCAACCTCTCTGCCGTTCTAGGTAAATTTTGGTCAACCGTAAGGTCTCCCTCAAACCCGAATAAGTACAATAACAAAATATGCCTTTGGATTTAGAGCGCTATAAGACGCGAAAATGCACGAGCGCTTTTTGTCCAAAATATGTAATGGATTTCATGATTGATAAATCTAGATATCGGACCAACAGACGCGCACACAGCATGTTGTCTATTACCATCACCGCCAAAGAGTTTAAGAAGCCAGCGAACATGCTAACCATCTAAAGCAGTAGACCCGGACTTCGTTGCCATGCCGATCCTTAACAACCTTAGCCATGAAGTATTAAAATGTCGTCTTCAACCTGTCTTTGTGGGCGGTGTCAAGCCCATTTTAAAAAATTGTTTTCAAATTTTCATCAAGAGTCAGTCCACACGTCAAATTTCATTCTAGGTGTATTATTTACTAAATATTCAGGTTTTTGTGTTTTCCAAAATGTTATATATATAAAAAGTGGGCGTGGTTATCATCCGATTTCGCTCATTTTCAATACCAATCTATTCTGGGTACAGATAAGCTCGTGTACCAAATTTGGTGAACATATCTCAATAGTTACTCAAGTTATCGTGTTAACGGACACACGGACGGACGGGAATGGCTCAATCAAATTTGTTTCGATATTGATGATTTTGATATATGGAAGTCTATATCTATCTCGATTCCTTTATTCCTGTACAACCAACAGTTATCCAATCAAAGTTATAATACCCAGTGTACAAGTACAGCCGGGTATAAAAAGGAAAAGTTTTAGGAGGGTCCCTTCACTCCACCCTGGCCGACTGGGTGCTGTTGTTTACTTATGTGCAAACTAGGTGTGATGGTCATGGTATCCCGGTGCTTTTAAAATCTCAAAAATACCGAGTTTATTAGACTTTATTACCGGGATTGTGGGAAATCGTATTTTAATCTCTATTTAAATATTTATAACATCCCCCGTTTTAGGGCAAAACAAGCATTGCACTGGAAAAAAATAAATAATAAAATCTGTGCCAAAATTTTAGCTTAGGTTTTTATTGCACAGAACCTTATGCCAATTTCACACAAAGGCTTAATGAAATAATTAATCAAGTTTTCTACATTAAAGCCCTAATTGAACTCAATCTTCCATACAAAATACAATTCTTAATTATCTCATTATTGCTTTATTGAATGCGTAATCGAGTGGAAAATCCAGTCGGTTTTGCTTGGTGCTTCGAACTTTATTGTCAATGGAACAAATGACAATCAAAAATAAATTATTTTCAATAATTTACTAATAAAAAGATGAAAAAAGCAGGCATGCTTAACGAACGAAACGATATCATTTCGTTACGATAATCAACGCTAATAAACGAAACGAAGTCACTTCGTTTCGTTATTAACGTTAAGATCGTCAAATTAACGTTAATTTGTAGTTCTTAACGTTAATAAACGAACGAAATGACTTCGTTTCGTTTATTAGCGTTGATTATCGTAACGAAATGATATCGTTTCGTTCGTTAAGCATGCCTGGAAAAAAGTCAAATTCAACATTACTATGTCTGTATTAAAGGAAAAATTGCCTTCTATTTTTTGGTCCATTTATATAAAGGTAGTCCTTAAAATTTTTGTACTCAGTTGAGCAGAGCTCACAGAGTATATTAAGTTTGATTGGATAACGGTTGGTTGAACATATATAAGGAATCGAGATAGATATAGACTTCCATATATCATGATTGAGCCATGTCCGTCCGTCCGTTAACACGATAACTTGAGTAAATTTTGAGGTATATTGATGAAATTTGGTATGTAGGTTCCTGAGCACTCATCTCAGATCGCTGTTTAAAATGAACGATATCGGACTATAACCACGCCCACTTTTTCGATATCGAAAATTTCGAAAAACCGAAAAAGTGCGATAATTCATTACAAAAGACAGATAAAGCAACAAAACTTGGTAGATGAGTTGAACTTATGACGCAGAATAGAAAATTAGTAAAATTTTGGACAATGAGCGTGGCACCGCCCACTTTTAAAAGAAGGTAATTTAAAAGTTTTGCAAGCTGTAATTGGCAGTCGTTGAAGATATCATGATGAAATTTGGCAGGAACGTTACTCCTATTACTATATGTACGCTTAATAAAAATTAGCAAAATCGGAGAAGGACCACGCCCACTTTAAAAAAAATTTTTTTTAAAGTAAAATTTCAATAAAAAATTTAATATCTTTACAGTATATAAGTAAATTATGTCAACATTTAACTCCAGTAATAATATGGTGCAACAAAATACAAAAATAAAAGAAATTTTCAAAATGGGCGTGGCTCCGCCCTTTTTCATTTAATTTGTCTAGGATACTTTTAACGCCATAAGTCGAACAAAAATTAACCAATCCTTTTGAAATTTGGTAGGGGCATAAATTTTATGACGTTAACTGTTTTCTGTGAAAATGGGCGAAATCGGTTGATGCCACGCCCAGTTTTTATAAACAGTCGTCCGTCTGTCCTTCCGCATGGCCGTTAACATGATAACTTGAGCAAAAATCGACATATCTTTAATGAACTTAGTTCACGTGTTTACTTGAACTCACTTTATCTTGGTATGAAAAACGAACGAAATCCGAATATGACCACGCCCACTTTTTCGATATCGAAAATTATGAAAAATGAAAAAAATGCCATAATTCTATATCAAATACGAAAAAAGGGATGAAACATGGTAAGGTAATTGGATTGTTTTATTGACGCGAAATATAACTTTAGAAAAAACTTTATAAAATGGTTGTGACACCCACCATATTAAGTAGAAGAAAATGAAAAGTTCTGCAGGGCGAAATAAAAAACCCTTAAAATCTTGGCAGGTATTACATATATAAATAAATTAGCGGTATCCAACAGATGATGTTCTGGGTCACCCTGGTCCACATTTTGGTCGATATCTGGAAAACGCCTTCACATATACAACTAAGGGCCATTCCCTTTTAAAACTCTCATTAATACCTTTAATTTGATACCCGTATCGTACAAACTCATTCTAGAGTCACCCCTGGTCCACCTTTATGGCGATATCTAGAAAAGGCGTCCACCTATAGAACTAAGCCCCACGACCTTTTAAAATACTAATTAACACCGTTCATTTGATACCCATATCGTACAAACATATTATAAAGTCACCCCTGGTCCGCCTTTATGGCGATATCTCGAAAAGGCGAACACCTATAGAACGATGCCAACTCCCTTTTAAAAATACTCATTAACTCCTTTCGTTTGATAACCATATTGCACAAGCGAATTCTAGAGTCACCCCTGGCTCACCTTTATTGCGATATCTCGAAACGGCGTCCACCTATGGAACTAAGGATTACTCCCTTTTAAAAAACTCATTAACACCTTTCTTTTGATACCCATATTGTACAAACAAATTCTAGGGTCACCCCTGGTCCACCTTTATGGCGATATCTCGAAACGGCGTCCACCTATGGAACTAAGGATTACTCCCTTTTAAAATACTCATTAACACCTTTCTTTTGATACCCATATTGTACAAACAAATTCTAGGGTCACCCCTGGTCCACCTTTATGGCGATATCTCGAAACGGCGTCCACCTATTGAACTGAGGATTACTCCCTTTTAAAATACTTATTAACACCTTTCATTTGATACCCATATCGTACAAACGCATTCTAGAGTCAGCCCTGGTCCACCTTTATGGCGATATCTCGAAAAGGCGACCACCTATACAACAACCACCACTCCCTTTTAAAACCCTCATTAATACCTTTAGTTTGATTCCCATATCGTACAAACACATTCTAGAGTCACCCCTGGTCCACCTTTATGGCGATATTTCGAAACGGCATCCACCTATAGAACTAAGGCCCACTCCCTTTTAAAATACTCATTAACGCCATTCGTTTGATGCCCATATTGTACAAACAAATTCTAGGGTCACCCCTGGTCCACCTTTGTGGCGATATCTCGAAATGGCGTCCACCTATGGAACTAAGGATTAGTCCCTTTTAAAATACTCATTAACACCTTTCATTTGATACCCATATCGTACAAACGCATTATAGAGTCAACCCTGATCCACCTTTATGGCTATATCCCTAAATGGCGTCCATCTATAGAACTATGGCCCACTCCCTCATAAAATACTCTTTAATGCCTTTCATTTGATACACATGTCATACAAACACATTCCAGCGTTTCCCTCGGTTCATTTTCCTACATGGTTATTTTCCCTTATGTTGTCACCATAGCTCTCCACTGAATATGTAATGTTCGGTTACACCCGAACTTAACCTTCCTCACTTGTTTTATCATCTTTTTATTTCCAATTTTTTAGCACTGCCTCCAAAAGGCAATTGCAACTTTGATTAGTAATTTAAGTAATTCCTAAGTGAAAATTCGTATCTTTATTTATTTGTTCAAAATTTTAAGAGAATTAGTGAAATTTTCGCTGACAATACTGGCGAAAACAACAGAATTCCACCTCGCATCATAACAAGATAATTCCACCTCGTTTGTCAGTTACTTAATTTGCACACCAATCGTGGTGAAATTCGTATACGCCTGAAAGTCTAAAAGAATCGTGGTGAAATTCGCGTACGCCTAAAAGTATGCAAGGATCAATGCACGTCCTGGGCCGTTGGGCCTTCAACGATGTGGAATTCTACAACGCCTGCAACACTCAGGAGGCTAGCCATGAAGGTATGGCTTATCTTCTAAATAGTTCTACTTGTGCGTCACGTAGCTCAAATGTTTTGATCAAACATTGCACTGTCTCCGAGTTTTAAACTACATTTCAATTTCAAGTCTCTAGATATTCAGGAAGTTAGTTAAAAATCGATTGCAAGATTCCCAATTTATAACTAGTTTTCTCAATATCTCGACCCATGCGCCACCCAGCGGAATTTTTTTCATAAAATATTGCATTGTCACCGGGTTCTGACCCACGGCCCAAGTTTCAAGTCTCTAGATCACCGGCAAGTTACTCAAAAATCGATCGCAAGATTCCCCTGTAGTTTTTCTCAATTAGCACGCCACCTAGCGGAATTTTTTTGATAAAATATTGCATTGTCACCGGGTTCTGACTTACGGCTCAAGTTTCATATCTCCAGCTCACCGGGAAGTTACTCAAAAATCGATTGCAAGATTCCCAGCGTTTTTTCAGGTATTTTCGTTTATCTCGATTCGTCTGCCACCTGTCGGCATTTTGTTTTCCACGAATTGTAGTGCCATCGACTCGCAAACTATGTGCTAAATTTCAAGTCTCTGGATCACCGAGAAGTTAGTTAAAAGTCGATCGCAAATTTTCCATTTTAAAATTAATTTTCTGTATATCTCGATCCGCGCGCCACCTACCGGATTTTTTTCACTTGCATTGTAATGTCTCCCAGATCTGAACTATGTTCTAAGTATCAAGTGTCTAGCTCAACGGGAAGTTACCGAAAAAGACTTTTCCGTAGGTCAAAAATTCGTATGGAAATGAGGGGACAAACATGAAAGGGACTTAATATAAAGGTAGTAAAAATTGAAAAAAACGAAAAAATTCAAAATTTAAATTTCGCTGATTTTGCTGCAAAAGATAATATGGGTTTTTCGAAAATAGGCACATACTGGGTTAGGTGCAACAACTATGCGTAGTTGCGCATGCATTCTATTTTGATTGAGTTTTTTTGTTTCGCTCGGATTACAACAGTTAATTTTTAAGTTTTTTTTATCTCGCTCTGAACGCAACAGTTATTTAAAGATTCTTTTTTTACGTGCTTATATTAGCTTCATTACTTACTTAATTGGCGCTTAACCGTCTAAACGGTTATGGCCGTCCAACAAGGTGCTGAAAGTTTATCACGGACTTTGAGAACCGAAACATTAGTCTTGATCGAGTGATGCAATATAGCGCTTTGACTTATAAACTAGCATAATATACTGAGCTCTAGAGAATGATGAATTAATGTCGATCGAATGTTGCACCACTTGCTTTGAGTGGGCGCCACGGGAATTCATGCCAAGCATGCTTTGATAAGTTCCCATGTTTCGTCCCTGGTCTAGAGGCGGGAACTTCGTATGCATTTCCTAACGTTAGCTGCAAATAGAACTTAGTTCAATATTGGATAGCTTGAACGGTCCTATAAAAACCAAGTCGTATTTGTAATATCTTGAGGAGAGGTATAGCTACACGGCAAAGTTATACAGTCGTTTGTCGAAGATTTGCGCTTCGTTGACGATGATATTTCTAATCCGACGAGCTTTTTCCTGTTACGAGGGAAAGCGGATGCACAAATTTACAACTCCTGAAACTTGACAAGATGAGTTATATAGTTTTTTTGGCAGAGCATCACTGTTATGGTTTGAATATACTTCCCTATCCAGCTTTCCTGCATTATTTCGTTCTAGAGAACATCATTACCAAAAACCATATGTAGTGCATTCTTGCAACGCGAGATCTAAGCTTCCCTCCATTGAGCAACAATTTCAAACCATTTTTACCCAGCTCTATATAACAAGGTCTGTGCAGGTATTGAATACAATGCGTAAAAAAAACCCCTATTAATGGCCTCGTGGCACTTTGCTTCCCGAATTCTATGTATTATGTGGATCGAAGGAGTCTTATTTTGGAAAATTTAAATCCTTAAAGAAAGATAAGTGGCTTCTCCGGCTTCCCTAAAGGCACCCTACACGATGTTCGAAAAATTACCTACTTGGTCGGACCTCGTGTCGTTCTCATGGCAGCCGTTCCTACGCATACAATAACTCAGGTTTTGGTCGACCAATGCCTTTTTTAAAGCGTAACGTTCTTTAAGATAAAGAGTAGTGATACACCTTTCTTATAACAGTCCGTACTTGATCGACACGGGTTCGTACAGCATATTGAGCCGTCCGAATTGACTTCGACAGCACTCCGCAAATATCGAGAAGTGTTTCAGTCGTTCAAAAATAACAACAACAAGAAATATATATGAGATTGTCTCTCAAGTTTCGTTCAGTTTTTCACTACAGATTTTACCTTAGAGGGGGTCTTGGGGACCTCCAATCTCTTAAGTTAGGTGAGACTAAGTGGTTGCTACCCCGATCGGAGAAGCTCACTTAGACTAGATGCATAGACCTTCTACAGTTTTAGTTACTTAGAGATTCGCTACGTAGCTATAATTACTTAGAGATTCTCTGCATAGCGACAATCCAGTTCCGAATATAACTGATTTCGAGATCCGAATAAACCGAGGTTGAAATTACTTTGCCTACTCCTGCCAAAAGCTGGAAAGCCAAGCTAAAAGTGACTCGATGTATCAAGCGAAAAGGGACTCGATATCTCCAAATCCATACAAATGCATTGGGATGGGGTTTTCGGTATGTTGAGATATACCGCATGGACTTAGTTTAGAAAGTTCCACATCAGAGCGCTGAGCACTATTCATAAAAGTGCTGTAATGAATCCGAATATTTCGGCACACCGCTTGCTATCTACTTCCAGTCAAAACTATATAGTAACGATGACAGGAAGTTTCTTCCTAGCGTTTACTAAGCTAACTCTATTCCCATCTGTACAAGAACAGCCCATAGATGGCCAGCGAAACTCCGAATTCCCTTCAACTATAAAGAAAGGGCCAATTTGTGCTAAGATATCTGCGTGATTGCTGCTTGTGATATTATAATGCCCTGAAATCATAATCTAAGTATGTTTCGAGGCAATCGCGAGCGAGGTCCGGCGCCACAGTTGAATTCAGAGCATTGTTTGCCGTTGGCTATGCGAGTCGATATTACATTTTCTAACTTCAATTGTAATGTTTAGCATCCACACCCACCGCATCCTCAATCACCCGTCCCTTTCTTGTAGCGATATGGAAACTCACCGAGGGCTTTGGGAAACGATTTAATATGACCAAATTGAACCTTCTAGGTTACTAACCCCCTCCTTCCGTGAGGAACTGCGCACCCTTAATTGCAGCGACTTTCATTTATAAGGATGCTACATTATTTGGTCAGCTGCAAACACCGGCTTACATCGATCTCCTGGCCGAAATCGCACCACCAACCTTTCCATCCAACTTCGACACATCCACTACACCAGCCGGGTTTCTCATCGCATTACTCTCTCAAACGAAAAAGTTTTTTACTTGGTCCCCATTGCCAGACTCTCCTTGTACTAGTTGTTAGTACAATGAACAGGCTACATGGTTCTATCTACTCCTTATTTTGTTATACGTGAAGCCAAAATTCAAACGCGCATCCAAGTCAGTAGATTCGCAAAGTATGGACCAGACCAAGTATTGCGATACACGCAAGCAACTCATGTAAGGCGAGGAACCTGTTCACTTGTCTTGATATGCCTTACCACATGTATTTGCCACACTCCCGTACAACACAAACACTTTGATTACAACAGAAAAGGATGCTGTGAAGCCACGCAAACCAAGAAATGCTCTGCACAACTTTAAGCGCCACCTGAATTAATTGTAAGCACGGTAGAAAACAAGTGCAAGAAAATTACAAAAACAAATTCAAAAAAATTATATTACAATGAACGAGAATAATAAGTCTTTGAAACCAACAACAAAGCCACCTAACCCCACTACGCCACCGAACACGACAAAGTCAAGACGAACGCAAGACAAACGATTCAATTGTAGCAATCATGCAACCTAAGGAGGAGGAGGAGGCATAATAACAATACAGTACGAGCTCATCTCATTGAAGTCGAGAATCCTGGGCACTGTGCCACATTTTCGAAGATCGTTTGTCTTCACAAGAGTTCCTATAGTTTTTGTTTTTTCGGTTTGCTGATGTTGTTTAAACAGGTTTCGCATACAGTCAGTCGGTCAGTCAGTTTGAGATTATTGGTAGGGACGAGTGTTGACGAGTTTTATAACGTAAACGGGACTCAGGGAAGTGAAACGTAAATACAGACGGACAATGTGTCGCCACTTCGTCGCCTGTCTGGGGCGCGTTCCTTGCCAACACATAGTAAAAAGGTTAGTGGCAAACCCCAAGGCGGAATAATTTATGATGCACATGATTACATACATTGAAGACGATCTAGATATTATTTAGTGAGTGTTGTTGGTGTATGTAGTATATCCCTGTGTGGATCGTGTATGGTTGGAAGTGCTCATCAGTTATGCTCACCACAGCCTTGGGGAGACAGCAGAGTTCTGAGTGTGAGTTTGTGTAAATTTACGCGCGTCGCCTTAATTAGAAACAGAAGAAAGCTACATGTTAGTGTTAAAATTGTGTGACTTTTAATTAAAATGCTGTCGAATTTTGGACTTCCGCCACGCTAAAGCAGCTGAACCTTTTGTAGGAGAAAGATGTAAGGAATTACTTGGTTGCAGCACTTGTTTAAGTGTATATACCGAGCTGCAGTGTGCGTGACAAATTATTTGTACTTTCTCAGATTATAAGTTCTGTATGAATGGGTTCAAGATCACACCGCTCAAGTGGGAGCATATTCTTGCGAGGAACGATAGATTTTCGTGATTGATACATTCGTTTATATAGGCAAAGAGGACAGACCACAATCTCATGATTATCAAGTAATATTTCCTACATCCTCCTAAAGTGACGAGTCTGGCTGAAACTTTCATTGCAGCATAAACACAAAGTTTGAATTTCTTTTGGTCTAACCAATCAATCCAATGTCAACTATACTATTTAGTTTCCCTATTATTTATTTATTTATTTATTTAAATTAAGTCTACAGTACAGGATACCTTACAGACTAGAATAATGTAAAATAATCTCGAGCAAATGAGAAGAAGTATGTATTGTAATTGATTGTTATAACTTATAGACAAATTGAATTTAGAATTCTTACAAAATCCGATTTTGATAGTGCAAAGTCAAGCTTAGTTGATGAAGAGAACAGAGCATTTAATTCTCTTAGTGCCCGAGCAATAGGCGCATTGCTAACATATGTTGTTCTAAAGTTTTCCAAATAAAATGGGTAGAACTTACGAAGATTTCTCTGAGGAATATTAAAACTAATCCGCTCTAGTAACATTGGGCAATCGATAATGCCATTAATAACATTGAAAGCAAAAGAAAGCGAGAGAATTTTCCTTCGTTTTTCCAGCGAATCCAAATTAATTAGCAAACGCCGAGAATCGTAGGGCGGGACAGGCTCCTCAAACCTTAAGGAACGTAGAGCGTGTTTTAGAAAGACCTTTTGAACTCGTTCAATTCTACTTATCGAGAGTTGATCATATGGTCTCCAAATGAAAACAGCATACTCTAAATGTGATCGAGCAAGAGAGGTAAATAGTTGCTTAAACATATAGGGATCAGAAAACTCCGTGGAGTTGCGACGAATGAAACCGAGAACGGAATACGATTTTGAGAGTATTAAGTTTATGTGGCCGTTGAAAGTAAGCTTAACATCAAATACCACGCCCAAGTCCTTAAACTCTGTTACATTTTGCAGCACATCATTAGCAATCCGATACGATGTATCGAGGATGCTTAGACGCCTGCAATATGTCAAATGGAAACATTTCTTTATGTTAAGGGAGAGGCGTGACTTCTCACACCATCTATGAAGATTATCCAAATCAGTCGGTTCTATGTACCGGAGCGACTCGGGATTTTTCCCGACCAAGGACTGTCATTTCAGTGTGACCCCATTTAATTTGTTTCGTCCCTCCCACAAATTGTCATCCTCCCAGCAGCTCCTTGCAGCAGGACTGCTACATATTCTCTTACTCCGGGAAGGTATGGAACCCAATCCGGGTCCGTCTCCTGACCCCGGTCCTGAGAAATGGTTTTGCTGTATTTGCCAGAAAAGAATCTTTTTAGGACGGTCATACTCTGTTCAGTGTGTCTCGTGCAAGGGATGGTTGCATCGGACAGGTTGTTCTGGGCTTGATCCCAAAACCCGACGTCCACGTAACTTTTATAAATCTTTTGTGGCTCCTTGCTGCTCACGCCCAAGGGCGTCCCGAAGTCTACGCCTAAGCGTATCCCCACTACCTTCCAGCAGCTTCGCTGCTCAGCAAGCCACAACAAATACCCGCTGCTGCTCGCGCCCCACGGCGCCAACAACTCAAACAGCTGATACCATTCATAACTACTACCTTCGTAGTAGAGCTGGTAGCAATGCTGATCATCAGCCCCTGCCCCCGTCTTCTTCTCTCCCCTTTTTCTGTCAGCAATCGTGCAGGTCAGGGAAACAGACTCTTAGTCCCTGCCTCCGTTTGCACCGTCTGCCAGCACAGAATATATAGGTTTGCGACATCCGCCCAATGCAGCTCCTGCCTTGGGTGGTGCCACTTTCCTAGATGTTCTGGTCTCCGCGACGGCAACCCCTCGACGGGTTTCATCGCGCCATGTTGCCAGGTCGCAAACCCAAATCATCCGGGTACCCCAATGCTTGCCCAAGGGCGCCCAGTCCCAAGGCCACAACAGCAATTGCGTCCTGGCCTTCCACAACCTAGGCGTAGTCACCCCTCACTTACCCCTAGAGTGGCGGCGTCACCCCTCATGCACTTCAGAATCCTGCAGTTCAACTGTAATGGACTAACTGGGAAGATTACGGAGATAGTCGATTTCATGAAGCGGCACAACATCCGCATTGCTGCGATTCAAGAGACTAAACTCACAGCAAGATCTGCATTGCAGACCTGCTCTGGTTACAATGTCCACAGGAAAGACCGCGAGAGCGGAAATGGAGGCGGCCTCGCGTTTATTATACACCAGTCTGTGCAATATCATATATTTGATCCTGGCATCGACCGCAGTGACAATGTCTTAGAACGTCAAGGCCTATCTGTCCGGTCAGGCGATGCAAACCTAGAAATCTTCAACATCTACATCCCTCCTGTCACCTGTTGCCCCAGTGGATACCGCCCTAATATCGAGGCCTTACTCACTGGCAACAATCGCATTATCTTAGGCGATTTCAATGCCCATCACGACCTATGGCATTCAAACTTGCGGGCGGACAGTAGGGGTGAGATGTTGGCGGATCAAATAGACGAAACGACGTTCTGCACAATAAACTGAGACGCCCCCACACGTATGATAGGAAGCTGTCATAGCTCGCCAGATATCTCAATCGTGAGCGCAGATCTCGTAAACTGCGTCAACTGGCAGCCGCTGGTAACATTGGCATCTGACCACCTGCCCATACTTATTTCGTTCGAGCGTACCGCCGACTTCATCGTCACCGAAAAACGCACTTTCATAAACTTCAAAAAAGGAAAGTGGGAAGAATATAAATCTGCAACAGACAGCTGCTTTGCTGCCCTCCCTATCCCGACTGATGCCCGCCAAGGGGAGCGTGCCTTCCGTAAGGTCATTGAATCCGCCTCGGCATATTTCATTCCCGCCGGGAGAATTCCCGAAATCCGGCCCCACTTCCCGGCGGAGGCCGCGATCTTAGCGAGGGAACGCGACCTTATAAGACAGCTTGATCCAGGCGAACCCCCAAATAAGGGATATAAACCAACGCATCAGATTGCTTGTGGACGAACACAAGCGGGCGAAATGGGAAGAGCACCTAAGAGGTTGTAACCTCTCTACCGGTGTAGGTAAACTTTGGTCCACCGTAAAGTCCCTATCGAATCCGACTAAGAACAAAGACAAAGTTTCCATCGCCTTTGGCGATAAGGTGCTGTCGGATGCGAAAAAATGCGCGAGCGCTTTCTGCCGACAATATATAATGCATCCTACGGTCGACAAAGATAGACGGAGAGCCAATAGACGCGCACATAAACACAAACTCAGCGCGTCACCAATTACCATCACCGCTAGAGAGGTTGAGGACGCCATTGGTCGCGCTAAACCATCCAAAGCAGTGGGCCCAGACGGCATAGCCATGCCGATGCTTAAAAACCTAGGGAAAGAGGGTTTCAAATATTTAGCGCATGTCTTCAACCTGTCTCTTTCCGCCTTTGTCATACCCGAGAAATGGAAAATGGCCAAGGTGGTCCCGCTACTAAAGCCTGGGAAACCAGCTAACGTAGGTGAGTCATATCGTCCGATATCTCTCCTATCGCCAGTGGCAAAGACGCTTGAAGCCATTTTGCTCCCTTATTTCCAAGCACATTTGCAGCTAGCCCCTCATCAGCATGGCTTCAGAAAACTCCATAGCACTACCTCCGCGCTAAATGTCATTAGCACCCAGATAAATTGCGGTTTGAAACAATTTCCCCACCATAGAACAGTACTCGTAGCGTTAGACCTATCAAAAGCTTTTGATACGGTCAACCATGGCTCGTTACTGCAAGACCTGGAAGGGTCTACCCTTCCCCCATGTCTTAAAAGGTGGACCGCAAATTATCTGGGTGGTCGGCAGGCATCGGTGCAATTCAGAAACGAAACATCAAAACAAAGGAGAATTAAACAAGGGGTGCCACAGGGTGGTGTCCTATCCCCGCTTTTGTTTAATTTCTACATATCTAAGCTACCTTCACCACCGGAAGGAGTCACAATCGTTTCCTACGCCGATGACTGCACAATAATGGCCACAGGCCCAGGCCCAAAGATCGATGAGCTATGCAATAAAATAAACGGCTATCTCCCTGATCTCTCCAGTTTTTTCGCCTCGCGCAACCTGTCATTGTCACCGACTAAATCTTCCGCGACCTTATTTACAACATGGACGCCCCAAATGTCGACCATATTGAACATCCACGTCGATGGCACTACGCTACCGACTGTCCTACACCCCAAAATCTTGGGTGTGACGTTTGATCAGGATCTACATTTTGGTGCGCACGCAACCGCAATTGTTCCGAGAATTCAGAGCCGTAATAAAATCCTCAAATCCCTTGCTGGCAGTACCTGGGGAAAAGATAAAGAAACGCTCTTGACCACATACAAAGCAATTAGCCAACCGATTACGTGCTACGCGTCACCCATATGGTCGCCAAGCCTAAAAACCACCCACTGGAAGAAACTACAGGCCTGCCAAAATACTGCTCTCAGAATCGCCACGGGCTGTCTTCTTATGTCCCCAGAACACCATCTGCATAATGAGGCGAGAATACTCCCCATCAGGGAGAGAAATGAGATGCTGACCAAACAGTTTCTGTTGAATACCCAGAAACCTGGGCATCCCAACAGACATCTGATTGACGAACCAGCACCGCCTAGGGGCCTAAGGAGTCATCTCCGTAAGCATTTTGAGGAAATACGGGCACCTGAGAACCCAGCCGTATGAAGCGGAAAAACACAAGCAGGTCCTTGGTGAACTCCATAGACAGGCGTCGGACCTTTATGTCGGGAATTGCCCGGTGAATCCAGTACTTGAAGAAAAATATCCAGAACTCGCAGAAGAGGAACGCATACTCCCCAGGGAAACGCGTGTCACTCTTGCTCAACTTCGTTCTGGATACTGTAACAGGTTAAACTCTTACCTATCCAGAATCAACCCCGACATACAAAATGTATGCCCTGCTTGCAATGTGTCCCCACATGACACCAACCATCTCTTTAATTGTAATGTGGAACCAACGCCTCTAACACCCCTTTCCTTATGGTCCACCCCTGTTGAAACGGCAAGTTTCCTTGGACTCCCGTTAGAAGATATTGATGACAATTTGTGATCGGTAGCGGCTATTAGGTGGGGCGAGCATTGCTACAACAACAACAACATTATCCAAATCGGTCTGAAGATGAAAGGCATCTGATGTGTCTCGAACATTCGAAAAAAATTTTAAATCGTCAGCATAGATCAAAAATTTTGAGTTCGAAAAGCATTGACTGATGTCATTAATAAAAATTATAAAAAGGAGCGGACCTAGAATGCTTCCTTGAGGAACGCCTGAAGTGGCAACAAAAGGGTTCGAGAGTGCACCATCAATGGTAACTACGCAACTTCTACCGGTTAGTTATGATTTGAGCCATAATAAAAAAGATGAATGGAATATAAGGCATACCAATTTATGTAATAGAATCGTATGAGAGACTTTATCAAACGCCTTTGAAAAATCCGTGTAAATGCAATCAACCTGGAGTCCTGACGAAAACGAAGAAATACAGAATTCGGTAAAGACCGCTAAATTAGAGGCCGTTTGAACGACCCTGCACAAATCCACGTTGATTGGGATTTATCATAGCCTTGACAGTAAAATATATTTTTCTTTAACAATCCATTCAAGCAACTTCGAGATGCTTGAGAGCTTGGATATTGGCCGATAGTTCCGAACGTCGCTTTTTCTCCCACTTTTGAAAAGAGGTGTTATTGTCGCTAGTTTCCAATCGTTCAGAAACGTCCCTGAAGAAAGGGATTTATTAAATATAATCTCCAATGGAGTAACTAATGCTGGACAGTTTTTGAGGAGCATTGCTGATAGTCCATCACAATCTGTCTGAGAAGAAGACTTGAGACAAACTAAACCCTCCGTAATATCGTTAGCGGTAATTTGAGGCGCACCGAAATTAAGAAATGACGGAATATCGCCAGAGAAATCAGGAGACTCTCCAACATCAGACACGTAATTTGACTTAAAAAAGTCAGCAAACAGATTTGCTGCTTCATATGGGGTAGTAGCGAAGTTATTATCGTACTCAACCGACGTGGGAATACTTGAGGCCGCCTTTTTGGATTTCACGAAGCTCCAAAATTTCTTCGGATTAGATTTAATATTTCTCTCCATTCTACTTAAATAGTATTTATACAGCTTGTTATTCAGAGACTTGAATTTCTTCTGAAAATGGCGGTATTTAACAAAATATGCTGAGATACGAAATGCCTTATATTTCTTAAGAAATTTGTTTTTGAGATTTTTTAATCGTTTTCGGGCGCGTGTTACCCCATGGTGATTTGTAACATCGCTTCCTCTTTAAAGATATATTATTGAGACAAAATTCATTCATTATTAGTTTGAACTTAGAGAAACAATTGTTAACGTCAAGGCCAGAGAGTAGCTCCGCCCAGTCGAATTATAGAAGAGAATTGTTTAAACTTAGATAATCACACGAGGTGAAATTAAAAGCTACTGTATCAGTATGAGATAACGGTAAAAATTTGTAAAAAAGTATCTTAATTTCAAGAGCGGCATGATGAATACTTTCATCCGATAAAGGAGACACACACTTAGATACGACAGAATTCACATTCTCGGAAACAAAGATAAGATCTAAGAGTTTATTAAGTTGATTAAAATTCCATTAATTTGCTTCAAATGTATACTCAGAATACTATCAATAAAATATGATTCGTGGTGAGTAGTTATATTGTTAGCTAAAAGGTTTGAATTTGCAGAATCACCATTCCAGATAATATTGCTAAGATTAAAATCGCCCAAAACGCATAAGTGGTTGTCTCCCAAATTATCTAAAGCTAGACTAGTCACATTATCCACATGCGCTTTATATAAATCCACGTTACTCCCTGGTGGTATGTACGAGGCAATCAGAAACAAGCAGCCGTTTGTCTCAGCTCCGTTAATGCATACACATAATTGATCAAGCAGTGAGTCCTTATTCGCGAGCTCAACAGAATATGCGCGAAAACTCTTCTCACCGCAATTAGAACACCGCCACCTCTTAAGCAACCCGTCTTGACAGCGTCACGGTCTTTACGAAACACGTCGTAAAGTTGCGTATCGAAAAACTCACTGTCGTAGAAATCAGAGTTTAGCCACGTTTCAACTATGACAATTATATCGAACAACTCTTCTGTACTGAATTGATAAATTGTGTTGGATTTAGTACGTAAGACAGATATATTATGAAAGTAGATACTGAGGGCACTGTTAAAATCACGAGAAACACTCTTATCTAGCGTCACGTTACGTTGTTTTGAACGGCTTTTTTCCGAAAAGAATGAAACGGCTTCACTTTCACATTAGCCGGCCAAAGAGATGATTGTAGGATACTTTGGAGGTTAGTTGAGGGAATACCCAATTTAAAATTCACACGCCTATGCTTGCCTACTGGCTCATCTTCATTTTGTAATTGTTCCTAATTTTCACTATTATTTTTTTTTGTTGTTAACTTTTCTATTATTTTCTCTTCATGTTTTATTTATCTTACTTTCATCTATTTACTATTTTATACTCAGTTGAGCAGAGCTCACAGAGTATATTAACTTTGATTGGATAACGGTTGGTTGTACAGGTATAAAGGAATCGAGATAGATATAGACTTCCATATATCAAAATCATCAGGATCGAAAAAAAATTTGATTGAGCCATGTCCGTCCGTCCGTCCGTCTGTCCGTTAACACGATAACTTGAGTAAATTTTGAGGTATCTTGATGAAATTTGGTATGTACGTTTCTGAGTACTCATCTCAGATCGTTATTTAAAATGAACAATATCGGACTATAACTACGCCCACTTTTTCGATATCGAAAATTTCGAAAAACCGAAAAAGTGCGATAATCCATTACCAAAGACGAATAAAGCGATGAAACTTGGTAGGTGAGTTGAACTGATGACGCAGAATAGAAAATTAGTAAAATGTTGGACAATGGGCGTGGCACCGCCAATTTAAAAAAAGGTTATTTAAAAGTTTTGCAAGCTGTAATTTGGCAGTCGTTGAAGATATTATGATGGAATTTGGCAGGAACGTTACTGATATTACTATATGTACGCTTAACAAAAACTAGCAAAAGCGGAGAAGGACCACGCCCACTTTTAAAAACAAATTATTTTTAAAGTAAAATTTTAACAAAAAATTTAATATCTTTAAGTATATAAGTAAATTATGTCAAAATTCAACTCCAGTAATGATATGGTGCAACAAAATACAAAAATAAAAGAAAATTACAAAATAGGCGTGGCTCCGCCCTTTTTCATTTAATTTGTCTAGGATACTTTTAATGCCATAAGTCGAACAAAAATTTACCAACCCTTGTGAAATTTGGTAGGGGCTTTGATTCTGGGACAATAACTTATTTCTGTGAAAAAGGGAGAAATCGGTTGAAGCCATGCCCAGTTTTTATACACAGTCGGCCGTCTGCCCTTCCGCTCGGCCGTTAACACGATAACTTGAGCAAAAATCGATATATCTTTACTAAACTCAGTTCACGTACTTACGTGAAATCGCTATGTATTGGTATAAAAAATGGCTGAAATCCGACTATGACCACGCCCACTTTTTCGATATCGAAAATTACCAAAAATGAAAAAAATGCCATAATTCTATACCAAATACGAAAAAAGGGATGAAACATGGTATTTGGATTGGTTTATTGACGCAAAATATAACTTTAGAAAAAAACTTTGTAAAACGGGTGTGACACCTACCATATTAAGTAGAATGAAATGAAAAAGTTCTGCAGGGCGAAATAAAAAACCCTTGAAATCTTAGCAGGAATACTGTTTGTGGTATTATATATATAAATAAATTAGCGGTATCCAACAGATGACGTTCTGGGTCACCCTGGTCCACATTTTGGTCGATATCTGGAAAACGCCTTCACATATACAACTACCACCACTCCCTTTTAAAAGCCCCATTAATACTTTTTAATTTGATACTCATATTTTACAAACACATTCTAGAGTCACCCCTGGTCCACCTTTATGGCGATATATCGAAAAGGCGTCCACCTATAGAACTAAGCCCCCCTTTTAAAATACTCATTAATACCTTTTATTTGATACTCATATCGTACAAACAAAGTCTAGAGTCACTCCTGGTCCATCTTTATGGCGATATCTCGAAAACGCGACCACCTATACAACTATCACCACTCCCTTTTAAAACCCTCATTAATACCTTTAATTTGATACCGATTTCGTACAAACACATTCTATAGTCACCCCTGTTCCACCTTTATGGCGATATCTCGAAAAGACGTCCACTTATAGAAGTAAGAACCACGCCCTTTTCAAATACTCATACACCTTTCGTTTGATACCCATATTGTACAAACGCATTCTAGAGTTACCCCTGGTCCACATTTATGGCGATATATCGAAAAGGCGTCCACCTATACAACTACCACCAATCCCTTTTAAAAACCTCATTAATACCTTTAATTTGATACCCATATCGTACAAACACATTCCAGAGTCACCCCTGGTCCACCTTTATGGCGATATCTCGAAAAGGCGTCCACCTATAGAACTAAGGCCCACTCCCTTTTAAAATGATTCATTAACCCCTTTCATTTGATACCCATATCGTACAAACAAATTCTAGGGTCACCCCTGGTCCACCTTTATGGCGATATCTCGAAACGGCGTCCACCTATGGAACTAAGGATCACTCCCTTTTAAAATACTCATTAACACCTTTCGTTTGATACCCATATTGTACAAACGCATTCTAGAGTCACCCCTGGTCCACCTTTATGCCGATATCTCGAAAAGGCGACCACCTATACAACTACCACCACTCCCTTTTAAAACCCTCATTAATACCTTTAGTTTGATACCCATATTGTACAAACACATTCTAGAGTCAACCTTTATGGCGATATCTCGAAAAGGCGTCCACCTATAGAACTAACCCCACGCCCTTTTGAAATATTCATTAACACCTTTCGTTTGAAACCCATATTGTACAAACGCATTCTAGAGTCACCCCTGATCCACCTTTATGGCGATATCTCGAAAAGGCGTCCACCTATAGAACTAAGGCCCACTCCCTTTTAAAATGTTCATTAACCCCTTTCATTTGATACCCATATCGTACAAACAAGTTCTAGGGTCACCCCTGGTCCACCTTTATGGCGATATCTCGAAACGGCGTCCACCTATGGAACTAAGGATCACTCCCTTTTAAAATACTCATTAACACCTTTCGTTTGATACCCATATTGTACAAACGCATTCTAGAGTCACCTCTGGTCCACCTTTATGCCGATATCTCGAAAAGGCGACACCTATAAAACTTCCACCACTCCCTTTTAAAACCCTCATTAATACCTTTAATTTGATACCCATATTGTACAAACAAATTCTAGAATCACCCCTGGTCCACCTTAATGGCGATATCTCGAAAAGGCGTCCACCTATAGAACTAAACCCCACGCCCTTTTGAAATACTCATTAACACCTTTCGTTTGATACCCATATTGTGCAAACGCATTCTAGAGTCACCCCTGGTCCACCTTTATGGCGATATCTCGAAAAGGCGTCCACCTATATAACTAAGCCCAATCCCTTTTAAAATGTTCATTAACCCCTTTCATTTGATACCCATAACGTACAAACAAATTCTAGGGTCACCCCTGGTCCACCTTTATGGTGATATCTCGAAACGGCGTTCACCTATGGAACTAAGGATCACTCCCTTTTAAAATACTCATTAACACCTTTCATTTGATATCCATATCGTACAAACAAATTCTAGAGTCAACCCTAACCACCTTTATGGCGATATCCCTAAATGGCGTCCACCTATAGAACTATGGCCGACTACCTCATAAAATACTCTTTGATACCTTCCATTTGATACACATGTCATACAAACACATTCCAGGATTACCTTCGGTTCATTTTCCTACATGGTTATTTTCCCTTATGTTGTCACCATAGCTCTCAACTGAGTATGTAATGTTCGGTTACACCCGAACTTAACCTTCCTTACTTGCTTATATAATTTTTATACTCAGAGTGCTTTACACACAGAGTATATTAACTTTGATTGGATAACGGTTGGTTGTACAGGTATAAAGGAATCGAGATAGATATAGAGTTCCTTATATCAAAATCATCAGTGTCGAAAAAAATTTTATTGAGCCATGTCCATCCGTCCGTCCGTCTGTCCGTTAACACGATAACTTGAGTAAATATTGAGATATCTTCACTAAATTTGGAACACGAGCTTATCTGGACCCAAAATAGATTGGTATTGAAAATGAGTGAAGTCGGATGAAAACCACGCCCACTTTTTATATATATAAATTTTGGAAAACACAAAAAACCTGATTATTTAATAAATAATATACCTAGAATGTGGAAATGTTACGTGTGGACTGATACTGAGACTCTTAATACAAATTTGAAAAAAAAATTTAAAATGGGTGTGGCACCGCCCGCTTGAAATAAAATCAATTTTACAAATCTTATTAATCATAAATCAAAAATCGTTAAACCTATCGTAACAAAATTCGGCAGAGAGGTTTCCTTTACTATAAGGAATGCTTTGAAGAAAAATTAACGAAATCGGTTAAGGACCACGCCCACTTTTATATAAAAGATTTTTAAAAGGGTTGTGCACGAATAAAATAAGCTATATCTTTCCAAAAGAGATTTATATCAATGGTATTTCATTTCCCAGTGTATTTATAACAGTAAATAGGAAAAACTTTAAATTTAAAAAATGGAAGTGGCACCGCCCGTTTTATGACTAAGCTATTTTCTATGTTTCAGTAGCCATAACTCCAAGAAAAATTAACGGATCGTAATAAAATTTGGTACACAAATTTTTCCTATAGCAGGAAATATTTCTAGAAAAAATTGATGAGATCGGTTGAAGACCACGCCCACTTTTATATAAAAATGTTTAAGAGGGTCGTAGACGAAAATAATAAGCTATATCTTGCGAAAAATAGCTTTGTATCAATAGAATTTTACTTTCTAAATTGAATTATAACATTAAAGTGGAAAACTCCAAAAATTGTGAAAATGGGTGTGGCACCGCCCCTTTTATGACTAAAAAATTTTCTATGTTTCGGGAGCCATAACTCGAAGGAAAATTAACATATCGTAATGAAATTGTGTACAGATATTTTCCTTATAGCAGAAAATATTCACTTATCAAGTTTTATTGTAAGAGGAAATGGGGAGACATTTTTTTAAACGGGCGGTGCCACGTGTTATATAGAAAAGTAATTTATCTGAAATGAAATGTACAATTGAAGCTCACGCTAATGTTCGGTTACATCCGAACTTAGACATCTTTACTTGTTATTTTTGTAGTCTTCGAAACTTTGTATTCTCATTTGAATTTTTTTAATTTCCTTATTCTTATTTAATGTATTAATATTTTAAATTTTTTCCATTTTTTAGCACAACCGGGTATAAAAAGTGAAGGGCGATTGCTATTGCACAGCAGTCACTTGTGAGGACATAGTTTTCAAAGACGGCCGAAGTTGTACGACCAACAAGCAGAAAAAACAACAGTATCTAATAAAAATTTCAACACATCATCTCCAACGTTTTCAAACTAATCTTAAAACTATCACCCATCAAAAATTTAACCGCATTGACCCATTGAACTTCACCGAAAAAGGCACGAGACTGTACGAAGGCAAGAAAAGAAAATAAATCTAGAACAAAAACAAAAACAAAACGCTTAAAGTCACATTCACCTAAGTACGTCATAAATAAAATGTTTTCATTTATATCAGCGCATAGAAATCGATTTTATTACAATTTTATTGCCAACATTCAAGATAAAGATGCGAAAATGGAACCGAGACAACGGAGACAACAGCAAACGATTTTACCACAATCCATAAATACAAGCTGTAAACAAGAACCGCACATTAATAACAAGTAAGAAAGGTTAAGTTCGGGTGTACCCGAACATTACATACTCAGTTGAGAGCTATGGTGACAACATAAGGGAAAATAACCATGTAGGAAAATGAACCGAGGGAAACCCTGGAATGTGTTTGTATGACATGTGTATCAAATGAAAGGCATTAAAGAGTATTTTATGAGGGAGTGGGCCATAGTTGTATAGGTGGACGCCATTTAGGGATATCGCCATAAAGGTGGATCAGGGTTGACTCTAGAATTTGTTTGTACGATATGGGTATCAAATGAAGGTGTTAATGAGTATTTTAAAAGGGAGTAATCCTTAGTTCCATAGGTGGATGCCGTTTCGAGATATCTCCATAAAGGTGGACCAGGGGTGACCCTAGAATTTGTTTGTACAATATGGGTATCAAACGAAAGGTGTTAATGAGTATTTTAAAAGGGAGTGAACCTTAGTTCTATAGGTAGACGCCGTCTCGAAATATCGCCATAAAGGTGGACCAGGGGTGACTCTAGAATGTGTTTGTACGATATGGGTATCAAATTTAAGGTATTAATGAGGGGTTTAAAAGTGAGTGGTGGTAGTTGTATAGGTGGTCGCCTTTTCGAGATATCGCCATCAAGGTGGACCAGGGGTGACTCTAGAATACGTTTGTATAATATGGGTATCAAACGAAAGATGTTAATGAGAATTTTAAAAGGGAGTGGGCCTTAGTTCTATAGGTGGACGCCTTTTCGAGGTATCGCAATAAAGGTGGACCAGGGGTGACTCTAGACTTTGTACGATATGGGTATCAAATGAAAGGTGTTAATGAGTATTTTAAAAGGGAGTAATCCTTAGTTCCATAGGTGGATGCCGTTTCGAGATATCTCCATAAAGGTGGACCAGGGGTGACTCTAGAATTTGTTTGTACAATATGGGTATCAAACGAAAGGTGTTAATGAGTATTTTAAAAGGGAGTAGACCTTAGTTCTATAGGTCGACGCCGTCTCGAAATATCGCCATAAAGGTGGACCAGGGGTGACTCTAGAATGTGTTTGTACGATATGGGTATCAAATGAAAGGTGTTACTGAGCATTTTAAGAGGGAGTGGGCCTTAGGTCTATCGGTGGTCGCCTTTTCGAGATATCGCCATTAAGGTGGACCAGGGGTGACTCTAGAATGTGTTTGTACGATATGGGTATCAAACGAAAGGTGTTACTGAGCATTTTAAGAGGGGGTGGGCATTAGGTCTATAGGTGGACGCCTTTTCGAGATATCGCCATTAGGGTGGGCCAGTGGTGACTCTAGAATGTTTGTACGATATGGGTATCAAACGAAAAGTGTTACTGAGTATTTTAAGAGGGAGTGGGGCATTGGGTATATAGGTGGACGCCATTTAGGATATCGCCATAAAGGTGGATCAGGGTTGACTCTAGAATTTGTTTGTACGATATGGGTATCAAATGAAAGGTGTTAATGAGTATTTTAAAAGGGAGTAATCCTTAGTTCCATAGGTGGATGCCGTTTCGAGATATCACCATAAAGGTGGACCAAGGGTGACTCTAGAATGTTTGTACGATATGGGTATCAAACGAAAGGTGTTACTGAGCATTTTAAGAGAGAGTGAACATTAGGTCTATAGGTGGACGCCTTTTCGAGATATCGCCATTAGGGTGGGCCAGGGGTGACTCTAGAATGTTTGTACGATATGGGTATCAAACGAAAGGTGTTACTGAGCATTTTAAGAGGGAGTGAACATTAGGTCTATAGGTGACGCCTTTTCGAAATATCGCCATTAGGGTGGGCCAGGGGTGACTCTAGAATGTGTTTTTACGATATGGATATCAAATTAAAGGTATTAATGAGGGTTTTAAAAGCGAGTGGCCCTTAGATGTATATGTGAAGGCGTTCTCGCGATAATGACCAAAATGTGGCCCGGGTGATCCAGAAAATCATCTGTCGGGTACTGCTAATTTATTTATATATGCAATACCACTAACAGTATTCCTGCCAAGATTCCAAGGGCTGTTGATTTCGGCTTGTAGAACTTTTTTATTTCTTCTACTTAATATGGTAGGTGTCACACCCATTTTACAAAGTTTTTTCCAAAGTTATATTTTGCGTCAATAAACCAATCCAGTTACCATGTTTCATCCCTTTTTTCGTATTTGGTATGGAATTATGGCATTTTTTTCATTTTTCGTAATTTTCGATATCGATAAAGTGGGCGTGGTTATGGTCGGATTTCGGCCATTTTTTATACCAAGATAAAGTGAGTTCAGATAAGTACGTGGGCTAAGTTTAGTAAAGATATATCGGTTTTTGCTCAAGTTATTATGTTAACGGCCGAGCGGAAGGACAGACGGTGGACTATGTATAAAAACTGGGCGTGGCTTCCACCGCTTTCGCCCATTTTCACAGAGAACAGTTACCGTCATAGAATCTATGCCCCTACCAAATTTGAGAAGGATTGGTAAATTCTTGTTCGACTTATGCATTAAAATTATTCTAGACAAACTAAATGAAAATGGGCGGAGCCACGCCCATTTTGAAATTTTCTTTTATTTTTGTATTGTGTTGCATCATATCATTACTGTAGTTGAATTTTGACTTAATTTACTTATATACAGTAAAGATATTAAATTTTTTGTTAAAATTTGAATTTAAAAAAAATTTTTTTAAAAGTGGGCGTGTTCTTCATACAATTTTGCTAATTTTTATTTAGCATATATATAGTAATAGTAGTAACGTTCCTGCCAAATTTCATCATGATATCTTCAACGACTGCCAAATTACAGCTTGCAAAACTTTTAAATTACCTTCTTGTAAAAGTGGGCGGTGCCACGCCCATTGTCCAAAATCTTACTAGTTTTCTATTCTGCGTCATAACGTCAACACACTACCAAGTTTCATCGCTTCAACCGCCTTTGGCAATGAATTATCGCATTTTTTCGGTTTTCGAAATTTTCGATATCGAAAAAGTGGGCGTGGTTATAGCCGATATCGTTCATTTTAAATAGCGATCTGAGATGGGTGCCCAGGAATCTACATACCAAATTTCATCAAGATACCTCAAAATTTACTCAAGTTATCGTGTTAACGGACAGACGGACGGACGGACGGACATGGCTCAATCAAATTTTTTTTCGATACTGATGATTTTGATATATGGAAGTCTATATCTATCTCGATTCCTTTATACCTGTACAACCAACCGTTATCCAATCAAAGTTAATATACTCTGTTAGCTCTGCTCAACTGAGTATAAAAACAAGTTGGAGAGAAAAACGTAAAGTGACAAAGCGTAGGTTAGTTGTCGAAGGGGGGAGTAAGTGAAGTTGAGCTGTGAATAACCAGCAGGCACTACAACCGAATTTTGTGTCGACAAATTAAAACTTTGTATGCATTTTTGGTTATCAGTGTAAAGACAATTACATACAGTACATCACAAATTATCCGCCTAATATTATACATTTTATTCAAGAAGGAATATTAGTGTCATATTTCAAACAAAATTTTCGAACATTGCTTTGTCATCCTATCTTCCCCCAAACTCTTTGATTCTGAGCGTTTGCGTATTTATCAGCGTGATGTACATCCTTATTTCCAAAGATCGCATACAATTATGGTCCCTTTTCTAAAGCTATCATTTCTAGCAACACGCAAGAGGCTACTGTTTATTTGCACATTTCAAAAAAACATATTTTCCAAGCAAACGCCCTTGCGCAGAATGTTGTAATTGTTTAATGTTGGCAATATATTTTGTTTAATTTTTTGTTAGACTCACGCAATAAAATTATATTTTTATGCACTGACAGGAATGGTGCTAGTAAAATCAACAAATCGGTTCTGTTGTTCTTCACTTAACGGAGATTCGGTGAAATTGATCGAATTAATTCGACCGAGTTCTTTGTGAAGCGAACAACTTGGTTCAGCAATTTCAACAGAAGAGAAATTGTCGCTCTTAAGTTAACAAAATTCTGTAAAATTGACAGAATCCTAATCAATCTAACTGATTTTTCTGTTAACACAACTGATCTCACTGGTTATTTCAACAGCGATAAACAGTCAATGCATGAGCAAATTTCGAGGGAGAATTTTACGCTCACTGCGCTCTCTACTTTGTACTTATGACGAAAAACATCAAAATAAGAAAACCACCAAATCGAAAAAACACACAAATTGGGAAAACAACAAAAAACTAGTTTTTCAGTTATCAATCCAAAACGAAAAAGCCTTTTTTGAGTTTACTGTGCATAACACTGCACAAAATTATGCGATACCGGGACACCTATTTATCAGGTACAATTTTGCTACTTCTCCTCCAAGCGAAATGCAAAATTGCGCCGTCTTGTTGCAAAAATTTTATTTGAACGAACAGGATTTTTTCAAAGTTAGTAACATTTTGTTCAAGTTTTTAGGAATTTTCACTCACGCGAACGAATCTATAAGATAATAAAAGACATCCTTTTTAATGTTGATGTTTCCGACAACATAAAGTTTGAGTTGTTTTGGAATCGTTTCAAAATAAAGTGTTACGAAAATTAGACTGCCGAATTACATGTAAAGTTACTCCAGTGGTGAATTACCTTCCCGCGATTTGATTTTTTACTTGTCTATAACTTACAACAGCAACATCAAAATTTTAAGAAATAAGGTTTTTCAATTAGAAGAAAATTTTTCTAAGCGGGGTCGCCCCTCGGCAGTGTTTGGCAAGCGCTCCGAGTGTATTTCGGCCATGAAAAGCTCTGAGTGAAAACTCATCTGCCTTGCAGATGCCGTTCGGGTCGGCATAAAACATATAGGTCCCGTCCGGCCAATTTGTAGGAAAATCAAGAGGAGCACGAAGCAAATTGGAAGATAAGCTCGGCCTTAGATCTCTTTGGAGGTTATCGCGCCTTAAATTTTTTTTTCTTTTTATAACTTACAAGTTCTGCATTTAAAATGTTATGTCAAACATTATACTACAAGTTTTGTTCGAAACAACCAAGTGTGGCAACTCTAAAATACGGTCTTATTGTACACGTATCACTTAACCTATGTGAATAAGCAATTCAAAGTACAAATAATATTTTACTTTGAAAAAGAATAGAATATACGTGTTAATTTCATTTTGCTAGAATAAACATAACAACCTTGAATTTGTTATTTTGGTAGAACAAAAGCTATTTGTTCAACTGATTTAGAATTTGTATTACGCTTGACGCATTAACCATAAAAAATTAAAAAGAAAAAAATAATAACTAATGCTTGGCGCGATTTATCTCCAAGAATATTTAGGCTGAACTTCTCTTATAATTTGCGTCTTGCTCCATTTTGATTTTGCCTACAAATTGGCAGATCGGACATATATGTTTTATGCCGATTCGAAACGGAAGCTGTTTAAAAAAAACAGAAGAAAATTAAAAAGAAAAAAATAATAATTAGTGCTTGGCGCGATTTATCTCCAAGAAGATTTAGGCCGATCTTCTCTTCGAGGTTGCGTCTTGCTCCATTTTGATTTTCCCTACAAATTAGCAGATGGGACATGTATGATTTATGCCGATTCGAAATGGAAGCTGATGCAAGGAAGATGCATTTTCACTGAAAAGCTTTAGTAAAGTATTGTGACGAATATTAGTGACACTAAGTGATACTCACATCACTAATCTGAAACTAAGTAAATAAAGCCACAACAACAATAAAGCAAGCTGCCACACCTGTATGTATGTAAACAAATTAATCATTATGTCTACACAAATGTACGTACACGCAGCGGAGAGAAACGCACAAAAAAGTATGCACTCATTTGTGCAAGTATCACTGACATATACACGTGCATATGAGAAGCTTAAGCGTGCATCTGAAGTTATAATTTTATAGCTGGTAACTAAGTAAATTCTAGAAACGTCTAGAAATATGCGAACGATGAAATCGAAGAGTATAAAAGAGCGCAAGCTGAGCAATCATGAATCAGTTTGATTTAAGCACGCTATCTGTTGAGCAGTAGAAGTGTTATTGTGAAAGTAGTATAATAAAGACCATTTTGCATTATTGAATATTGGAGTTATTTATTCAACAGTTTAGTGGTTCGAACGTTAGCAGAAGGTTGCAAATAAGCGGAATTGCACTAAATTCGTTACAATTGGTGTCAGAAGAGGAATTGTTGAATAAATTCCGAAGATTTTGAATACAACTTGGACATGGCAAAGTTGAGTGAATTAAAGATCCAGCAACTGAAAAAGGAGTTGGAGTTGGAGAACCGTGGATTGAAACCGGCAATAAGATCGAACTTCCAGCACGGCTACGAGAGGTAATGGAGTCGCAAGGAATTGATGTGGATGAGTATGTCTTTTAGCCTGATGTGGAAAAATCAACAACAAAAATTTACGAGAAAAACGAAACATCACAGACAGTTACGAGCACAGACTTGAACACTATTTTGGCTGCAATATCTGCTCAAACATCGACAGTGTCATCTCAACTGGCAGAACAGAATACGTATATGGTATCCCATCTGGAATTCCAGGAGACACGTATAACATCCAAGATTGAAGCACAAGAAACGCGTCGTCGCAAATATCATCCCAACTGGAATCACAGGGAGACACGTATCTCAGAGATGTCGTCAGAAATAACATCTAAAATTGAAGCACAAGTGGCACTTATATCAGAAATGTCGGCACAAATTTCAGCACATGTATTATCGCAGATCTTTGCACAACTGGAAGTCCGTATGGACGAAAAAATAATGCAGTTTGAGAACAAAATCGAGGCTGAGGTAGATGCTTTAAAAGGTCATATACAGGAGCTGCAACTAATTCGCCCAGTTGTTTCAGCAATACGAATGTAAAAACTCCATCTGTTGACGGCTCTGTTCCTTTCCAGGTGTTTAAGATTCAGTTTGAAAAGACCGCAGCAGTGAACAACTGGAGTGCTGAAAATAAAGCTGCTGCACTATTCGTGGCATTGAAAGGATCTGCTGCTGAAATCCTACAGACTATTCCCGAGGGAGAGCGGAACAACTACGAAACATTGATGAACGCTCTAGAGAGGCGATACGGAAGCGAACACAGGAAGCAGATATACCAAATAGAGTTGCAAAACGGCTACCAAAGAGCTAACGAGACTTTGCAGGAGCTTGCGTCAGATGTCGAAAGGCGTGCACATTTGGCGAATGCCGACGCACCCGTGGAATGCACCGAAAGGGTAAAAATTCAGAGCTTTATAAATGGCATACGGGACGTCGACACGATGCGATGCACATATGCAAACCCAAAGCCAACATTTGCAGAAACGGTATCATATGCATTGACTCACGAAACTGCCTCACTATTGAGTAAACCAGCATACAAAGCTCATCGTGTGGAAGTGGAAAGGCCAGATTGGGTAGACACAATTTTGGAAGCACTGAAGGGATCACAACAGAAAAATGCCGGAGTTATGAAATGTTTAAAGTGCGGCAACCCAGGTCACATTGCACGACCTTGCAACACTGGTCATGGTAGTTCCAACTTGGCTGGTCGTAAACGTAAAGCTGGAGGAGATAAACAAGAGCGAGTCAGAAGTAGAGATCGAGAGCTAGCTCCAGCTATTGAATGCCCTGTGATATCTGTGTCGCAAATTGGAAGGAAATCAAGCAGTCTTACCGTCAGAGGGAATGTGGATGGCAAAGAACCTGTACGGACTATAGATACGGGCGCCTCTCATTCGTTGATCCGAACTGATTTGGTCAACAGGAGAGTAAAGCCACTACCTGGAGCAAGGTTGCGCGCGGTCACAGGCGAGTATAACCAATTCCTGGGAGAAGTGATCTGTGAAGTCTTAATTGGGAAGGTCATGGTTCTACACAAATTCGTTGTGGCGGAGATTATTGATGAAATCATATTTGGAGTGGACTTCTTAGTTGACTATGACATCAGGATCGATATGCAGAGAAGGATTATGCGCTATAAGAACCAAGATATACCACTTAACTTCACAACAATATAAAATTGATACACCTTAAAGTCGTTTAAACAATATATTTATTGTTTTTGTCTTTATTAAAATTAAAATAAAAAAGTAAAACAATTGTTTCGACACATACGTAGTGTCTTCATCAGTTGCTACGATCAAATAACCAAAACAAAATAAAAACAAGTAAAGAAGGTTAACTTCGGGTGTAACTGCACATTACATACTCAGTTGAGAGCTATGGTGACAACATAAGGGAAAATAACCATGGAGGAAAATGACCGAGGGAAACCCTGGAATGTGTTTGTATGACATGTCTATCAAATGAAAGGCACTAAAGAGTATTTTATGAGGGAGTGTTCTATAGGTGGACGCCATTTAGGGATATCGCCATAAAGGTGGATCAGGGTTGACTCTAGAATATGTTTGCACGATATGGGTATCAAATGAAAGGTGTAAATGAGTATTTTAAAATTGAGTAATCCTTAGTTCCATAGGTGGACGCCGTTTCGAGATATCGCCATAAAGGTGGACCAGGGGTGACCCTAAAATTTGTTTGTACGATATGGGTATCAAATTAAAGGTATTAATGAGGGTTTTAAAAGGGAGTTAATGAGTTTTAATGAGTATTTTAAAAGGGCGAGGGGCTTAGTTCTATAGGTGGACGCCTTTTCGAGATATCGCCATAAAGGTGGACCAGAGGTGACTCTAGAATGCGTTTGTACAATATGGGTATCAAAAGAAAGGTGTTAATGAGTATTTTAAAAGGGAGTGGGTCTTCGTTCTATAGGTGGTCACTTTTTCGAGATATCGCTATAAAGGTGGACCAGAAGGAGGACAGACGGACGACTGTGTATAAAAACTGGGCGTGGCTTCAACCGATTTCGCCCATTTTCACAGAAAACAGTTAACGTCATAAAATCTATGCCACGCCCATTTTGAAATTTTCTTTTATTTTTGTATTTTGTTGCACCATATCATTACTGGAGTTGAATGTTGACATAATTTACTTATATACTGTAAAGATATTAAATTTTTTGTTGCTAATTTTTATTAAGCGTACATATAGTAATAGGAGTAACGTTCGTGCCAAATTTCATCATGGTATATTCAACGACTGCCAAATAACAGCTTGCAAAACTTTTAAATTACCTTCTTTTAAAAGTGGGCGGTGCCACACCTATTGTCCAAAATTTTACTAATTTTCTATCTGCGTCATAAGTTCAACCCACCTACCAAGTTTCATTGCTTTACCTGTCTTTGGTAATGCATTATCGCACTTTTTCGGTTTTTCGAAATTTTCGATATCGAAAAAGTGGGCGTGCTTATAGTCCGATATCGTTCATTTTAAATAGCGATCTGAGATGAGTGCTCAGGAACATACATACCAAATTTCATCAAGATACCTCAAAATTTACTCAAGTTATCGTGTTAACGGACGGACGGACGGACGGACATGGCTCAATCAAATTTTTTTTCGATCCTGATGATTTTGATATATAGAAGTCTATATCTATCTCGATTTCTTTATACCTGTACAACCAACCGTTATCCAATCAAACTTAATATACTCTGTGAGTATAATAAACAAAGTAAGCCTAACTAATTCAAACAAAAGAAAAAGCTAATACAATATAACAAGTTAAAGAGAGTTACAAGAACAAAAAACAAAGTAATTATATATGTATGTATGTATAACAATAAACGGAACCATCAAACATTACTGAAGAGCTGCGAATAGACTCGAATACAGTGGGCCTGTATCACAATTTACCGAGTCACTTTTCTTTACATATATATGTGAAGATTCTAGTATATTTAATCTGCTATTATTTGTTTCTGCTTTTATTAATTGGCAATCGTTTCGCTTATTCGGTGCCTATTCGATAAAGCATGTTCAGCGATTGCACTTCTCGGGTCAATATTCTTTATATATTTTAAATGCTCATTTAACCGAATTCGCACAGTGCGGGACGACTGACCAATGTACTGTGCGCCGCATATATTCCCATCGTCGTTTTTCTGCGAGCACGTTATTGAATATACGCCCGGCTTGTCCAAATTTTCACATCTGTCCTTCGTTGTTTTCAATAGTGATTTCAACTTTGTTATTGTTTTTGGGGCCAACATTACATTTACTTGCCTATAAAGTTTTTGTAAGTCATTAAAGCTGTTTGTATCATAAGTCATGCTACACCAAGTCTTATCATCCACGCCCACTGTGTCAAAAAATGAACTACTTTCCCTTCGTCCCTTTTTGTTGTGGTCCTATTTAATTATTTGCAATATAATGCTGGAGCTATAACCATTTGTTTTCGCGATGCTCACGATTTTTTCCTTTTCTTTTTTGTATGCCGAATCACTGAGCGGCACATTTACTAGCCGGTGGGCCATGGAATTGAAAGCGGCTAATTTGTGGGAAAGGTGGTGATTGGACTCAATCGGAATAAATCGATCAGTCGAAGTGGGCTTCCGATATATATCGAATTCGATATTTCCATCGATATCGCGTTTTATTTTTAGGTCCAAAAACGGTAGCACATTATTGGATTCATATTCACATGTGAACTGTATTGCATTATTTTTTTAATTGAATAGAGTCAGGGTTTCTTCGATTTTTTCCCTCTCCATAATAATAAAGCAATCGTCAACGTATCTGCAATAGCAGCGTGGGAATAGAGAGCTTTGAACAAGTTGCTCTTCAAAACTGTTCATGAAGAAATTGCATAGAAACGGACGTATGCTTAAAACCATTGGTAAGCCCTTTGTTTGTTCGTAGAAAACTCCTCTAAACTGGAAAAATGATAGGTTTATACACGTAGAGGTTAAATTAAATAAAGTGTTGGCGATGAACGAGTTGATATTTTGTTTATCCAGCCAAACTTTCAAGGCATCCAAAGCACCATTTTTCGGTACCTTAGGAAAATACGAAGTTATGTCAAAGGAAGTAAAGCATTCATTCGGATGTATCTGTATATTTGTGACCTTTTCGATTAGTTCAAGAGAGTTTTTATAGAAAAGTTATCGAAACTCTTGAGTTCTTTAAAGTAACTGCTCAACCATGATGTTATATTTGCTATAGGTGAGGTATACCCGGCGATAATGGGTCGAAATTTGTTGCCAGGCTTATGAGCTTTATATAAACCATATAAGAAGGCACACGGACGTATGACTTATGCATATTTTTGTCCCAACGACGACCGAATAGTTCCACATACTTTTTTCTGCACTCGATCACCTGCTTTTTCATCTTCGGAGAGGAGTATAAAAGAGCGCAAGCTGAGCAATCATGAATCAGTTTGATTTAAGCACGCTATATGTTGAGAAGTAGAAGTGTTATTGTGAAAGTAGTCTAATAAAGACCATTTTGCATTATTGAATATTGGAGTTATTTATTTAACAGTTTAGTGATTCCAACGTTAGCAGAAGGTTGCAAATAAGCGAAATTGCACTAAATTCGTTACAGTATAAATACGCTTGAAGTGTATGCCAAATCACTGCCGAGGGGCGACTGCGCTTGGACATATTTTTTTCCAAGTGAAAAACTTGTTCTGAACTTTTGATGTTGCTTTCGCCGGCACTTGAACTCAGGGCCTTCGGTGTGGTATGCGAAGCACGCTCACACCATAACACGGCGGCCATTTTTTATCAATAAATGGTTTGAGATTTTGGCAGGCACACGGTAAAAACTTTGAGCCTAAATGTGAAATGTTTTGGTCATATGATCAAACCAAATTTTCTTTAAATACACTGGTTTACAGCCAAAATGCACCAGAGACGTCATTATGAAATTCCTATGTCAAATCACCCCCCGATTCCGAAAAACAAGGTTATTGAGATATTAACGAATTACCGTTTTTTCGAAAAAAAAAGAAACACAAAATATTGGGTCCACTTAATCATATATATCTCAAGAGCGAATTGAGCAATTCCAAAACGATTTGAACCTTTTAAAAGAAAAAAATTAGCTATAAACTGTGCAGATTCAAAGATAACGAACAAACCCTTCGCCATTGTTCGTCACTTTCGTCGCCAAGATTTTGCGGGAAAAAATTTAAATGGGAGTGTAGAAAATGAATATTTAAAGCAGGCATGCTTAACGAACGAAACGATATCATTTCGTTACGATAATCAACGCTAATAAACGAAACGAAGTCACTTCGTTTCGTTTATTAACGTTAAGATCGTCAAATTAACGTTAATAATAACGAAGTGACTTCGTTTCGTTTATTAGCGTTGATTATCGTAACGAAATGATATCGTTTCGTTCGTTAAGCATGCCTGATTTAAAGACATATTTACTCCTGAAAGAAAATAAAAAAGTATATTAGATAAATACATAAGTGACACATTAGTATATAATTTTCTTAGGCTGGATTTATCTTTCAATTCAGAACAAATTTTTTGTTTACATTTTTCTCGTTCTTGTTTGTTCGGAACTGGACGATGAATTCAGATTTAGGGCTATATATTCTCATGTAAATTTAAAAATTTTCATACAAATTGTTTGTTTATCGGGCAGAAGGGTTTTAAAGTTAACTGAGAAAACGGTCTTAAATATGTTTTTTATTTACCCATTTCCGCATAGTTTTTGATTAAGTCGTTCACTATCATCTCGTAGTTAGGACTTTTGTGTTTGCCTAAAAAAGAAGTAACGACCTTTTCTAAAGAATCCCACACTGCTGCCTCCACTGGTAACAATAGTTCTTTGAAATGGTTACTGGTCATCATTTTCCATATTTGCGGTCCCACAAAAATTCCTTCCTTTATTTTTGCTTCTGAAATCTCTGGAAATATTGTCTTCAAATGATTAAAAGCTTCGCCTTCTTTGTCCAAAGCCTTGACAATGTTTTTGATAAGTCCGAGCTTGATGTTGAGCGGAAGTAGAATTAGAATTTTTCCTTCTTTATAAGTGGGGAGAATTTTATGTTATCCATCCCAACTTGAAACTCGGCCAATCCTTTATGATGTAGTGGTCTTGACGAGCTCGGCTATCCCATTTGGATAGAAAGCAACAGTATTTTGTGTATCCACTTTGTAGACTACATAGAATTCCAACGACTTTAAGATCGGCACATATTTTCCAATCATGTTCTTCGTATTTGATTAATTTGAGCAATTTTTGCAATATCTCATACGTTTCCTTCGTATTTACTGCATGCGCGATCGGGATAGATGGCTTTTGGTTGCCAATATGCAATAATACGGCCTTTAAACTTAATTATTGCCGTCTATGAAGAATCGCCACTCTTTTGAATCATATAAACTGTTTGAATAGACCAGCAACGCCTTTGCAGTAACAAACACTGTCCTCCTTCGTATAGTACTTGGAAAATTGTTCGTGACGAGTTCTATAATATGTTACCTTAACATCGGATGAAACAAATTTAAATTGTTACATGCGAGAGGCGTGTAGTTCGGCCTTTTCCTTTGACAATTCCAAATCCCTTATCCAATCATTGAGTTGTGCTTGTGACAGAGAGTTTCTTTCGTTTTCCGTTTCAAATCCAGTACAACATGATGCCGCGTAATCAGATACTGCTGTTGACAATGAAATTGGAGCCGGAACTAAAGTTAAA